>PDGT01000083.1:209788-229860 GCA_003671415.1 Megathymus violae | reverse complement strand
CCGCCGCCGGCTGCGGCGCGGACAACGGTGCTGCGTGCGGCGCCACGTGCGGCGCGACGTGCGGCGCTGCGTGCGGCGCGTGACCCGGCGGCGCGGCCGGCAGGAAGTAGTCCTTGGGCAATACAATACAATGTTAATCCTCAAGTATATAATAAATATAGACAACTTCTAATCCAAATGATCTAATGATCCTAAATATTGTATCATCAAGTATATAATAAATTTAGACAACTTCTAATCCAAATGATCTAATGATCCTAAATATTGTATCATCAAGTATATAATAAATTTAGACAACTTCTAATCCAAATGATCTAATGATCCTAAATATTGTTACGTGTCAGGATCCCTAGGCTCGAAAAAATTCCACAATAGTTCCGCAGAGACTTTATTTTACTCCACACACACTTCACAATCACGGTTAACTCGTAGATCGCAGGTATTCACTTCTTAGGGAGAGAACTCTTCACTTCGTATCCGGAGACCGAATGCCTTGTGGCCGACCCTGCCCGCTATTTATATCGATTTCCGGGCTTCCAGATCCTTCCACGCCCTTCGTTGAAGTAAGCAACAACAACAGGAATTCCCGGAAATCGACATAACAATAGCGGGTCAGGTAAACAACCCCATTTCGGTCCTCATCCATGCTAATCTCGCCCCTTTTGCTCGAGGCATACGGGACAGATTGCCCTGGAGTGACCCAGGTAGTTTTTATTACTACCTGGGTTTCTCTTTTATTGCCTCTATTGTTTGCCTCACCGTAACGGTCGGCCACCCTCTCGAAACTTCGTAAGCCTGCCGACTTCGAGAAGCTTCGTAACAATATATTATCAATCCAATGGACTAGATTGATATTTCAATCGATCAATGACACCGTCAACCATGGGTTGTGGTACAGTGTCGGTGAGCCATGATTTTGCTGTCCTTCGTAGTACAAAGGTAGTATTAGAAATCGATCCTGTGACACCCCCATTAAGACGAAGTCGGTATGCTGCGTTTTAATTGGGCATTCCGCGAGTCCCATATACATACATAACTGCCCATGTAACACGCGGGATGCAGAAATGCATTTTGCAGCCGAGAAAAAAAGAATCTGTCAGTGAGTTACCTTGTTGACGCAGTTGCGCAGGCAGTCGGGGATGCGACCGACGATAGCGCGGCGGATCTCCGAAGCGGCCATCTCTCGCAACTCCTGCGCGCTCGCGTCCGAGTAAAACGCTGCGTGCGGCGTGCACAGCAAGTTGGGTGCGTCCTTTAACGGGCCCTGGCAATGACACGACAGACACGTTAATAAAAGAAGAAAAACTGTCGATAAACAGAAGAAAAAAGATACTGAAATATTTTGTTGTTTTTGCCTTAGACTAAACATGAGGAGAAAAGGGGGTACAAAGTTTTCTACTCACGGATTAATAATACATATATAATGAAACTTACCAAATATTCGATGGAAATTTTAATGCAGCTAGATTTCATGATGGATATAAAAGCTTAAACAAATATTTTTATTATTTTTTGTGTGAGTGACTGTTTGTCTGAACACGTATAACACTCAAACTACTGAACATATTCAGTTGATTCTGGATATATTTGGAACATTTCTATTAAGCGTCAAAATCTAGGATATTTTTTATCTCAGGCAAATGATGACATGAAATTAGTTCCCGCGGAATTCTCTAAAGCACAGCGAGTGCGGATTTAGTACTGTGCATCGGTCATGTCGACACAGTACGCCTTGTTTACTTTACACTTTGAACGATTCAACCGAACAACATGTAACTTAACAGAGAACATTATACTGCAACTTAACGATGACAGATAATCTTTCATTGAACTATCGTATGGTAATAAAAGCTCGTAGGTACAAAGTAAATTGGTCCTTTGAGGCTTCAAACTGTAAAATAATGAACTTCGAGTCAAAGTCATTCTCGAGAGACCCCCGACTCCAAGTGATGCTTACAACAATATCGCTTACATTATCTCGGACTTTAGAACTGTTGATCTATATGAAGAGACACTCATGTGAGACCATTGAAACATCAAGTTTTGTGGAGTACCTATTTGATATGAGATGCATGCACTATAAAGAAAATTTAACATCAAGCTAATTACGTGCCTATGTAGGTTACTTACACAAATCTAAACATTACACGTACACCGTACCGTTAAGGGACTATACTATAAATTGCTTCTGTAGCGACATTCCACTATATCCACATACTGACGGACGGTACATCAGTGTGAAAACTTCCACGTTGTTTGCGTGATAAATTTACGACTTAGACCACGGTCGATACCCAAATATTACAATTGTTACGAGTGTAGTTTTTCACAGTAGTGTATGTACCCAAACAATAAGTTATATATGTTACATATTCTTCTTCTTCTTCACGTGCCATCTCCATCAAGGGAGTCGGCGACCATTTTTCGATACGTCTCTTTATCAGCAGTCATATGAACTAGCTTATCTGTGCTTTTAACCCGCAGCCAGTCCCTTATATTTCCAATCCATGAGATTCTTCTTCTACCTGGACCTCTACTTCCTTTAATTTTGCCTTCAATTATTAATTTTAATAAATTATATTTACTGTTCCTGTATAAATGTCCAAAATAGGCTGCTTTTCTTTTCTTAACGGTTTTCACAATTTCCAAATCTTTATTCATTATTTGTAAAACTTTGACATTCAATATTCTATATTTGTAAAACTTTGACATTCAATATTCTACTTTTCCATTTAATTTTAAGCATTCTTCTGTAGATCCACATTCCAAAAGCCCTTAGTTTATCAATTGACTTTTTTTCAGTGTCCAATTTTCGAAACCATACATAACAATTGTAAGAATGTATCATTTAACTAGTCTCCACGGCAATTTTAAGCAAATTTTTCTGTTAGTCAATAGTTTCCTCATGTTCTGAAAGGTGTTTCTGGCAATTTCAATTCATATTCCAATTTCATGACCTGGTTCCCAGTCCACATTTAACCAACAGCCAAGATATTTGTATTTATTAACTCTTTCTATAGAATCATTTCCCAATCGCAATATTGCTGTCGAATTTGAATGTTTACCAACAATCATGAATTTAGTCTTAATTGTGTTAATTTTAAGTCCATATTCCAATAGTACCAGATTAAATTTTTGAAGCATATTTTGAAGGTCATTTAGGCTTTCTACCAAAAGGACGGTATCATCTGCGTATGTCATATCATATCATCATGTTACATATTATAGGTACTTATTAAATACTGTCAAACCATGAATTCAGACTATCATTATTTCATTACATTGAAGATAACACGGAGTCAGAATAGAACTTGGCTTACAGACGGAGGACGTGATAAACGTCGAAAAGTAATGCCAAAGCGTACATGATCCAACATGTTGCACGAACCGAACATTGGAGGTAAGTAGGCATCTTCAGCTGATTAATTGTGTGGCTCCAATCGTAGCCTGACGGGAGGTCTACTTACCTCCCTTCATAATTACAATGTTTATATTTTTGAATAAAATCTTTAATATTTTTTGTTGAATTAAGTACAAATCCGTTTGCTGTTTCACCGGTGTAAAAGCTTCTAAGTCCGGTTAACTTATTGCGAACCGCGTCGTGTTCCGTAGCGCTCACGGCGGCGTTCGTCGTCAGTCGGTTGTGACGTGACACGCACGTACCTGGAACACGTTGAACGGCTCGTTCTCGTGCACGTCGAGCGCCGCGGCGCGGATCCGTCCCTGCTTGAGCGCCGCCGCGAGACCCTCGTCGTCGACGAGGCCGCCGCGGGCGGTGTTCACCAGGAACGCACCTGCGGCATACACACATTTGAGTGTCTTTTATGTGATCAAAACATGGAACCCTCCAGTGCGAAGGTGACAAAGTGCGAACGTTTATTTATTCAATACATACAACCCTAATAAAATGTCACACGTCCACATCAGGATACATGGATTTTGTGCAATGTTCAATAGACGACAATCGAATTGACCGACCAGTTAATGGTAAGCGTCCACACCGCAGCCCACGTTCAACGGAGGCACATTTCAGCCAATAGGGATGAAAAAGCTCAGCAGCTGGACGGTAGCTATCCCGCTCGCTAACGTACCACACAGTGCAAAAATTAATATTTAAAAACATGCCACGGCAAGCAATCAAGATCCAAGGACACGCTTTAATCTATTACATTCATACCCGTTGCAGTCGGGAATCGAACCCGACGGTTCTGTGTGCAGTTCTGTTGTTCAAAATAAACTGTTTATATAAACTCATTGAACATTGCAATATTTTTGTCATTAGTAACATTTAAACAAGATTCATAATGTTCATATTTTTAACCAAAATCCATATTTTTAATCAAAAAATCCGTCAGTCGGTTCACTGTGTGTCTTTACTGGTGATACAATCGCACCGAACAAACTGAACTCTGCCAGCAGCGTGTCACAGGATATTTTATCAGTATCATAATGAACAAACAACAATAACAACGTCATACCTGGACGCATCTGTTTTATAGTGAATTCGTTGATGAGGTGGTGGTTGTGTTCGTTTAGGCTGCAGTGCAATGATACACAATCACTCTGGAATAGGAGGTCCTGAAACGGAAAACACGCGCGCACTCAAAAATATTACTGATTTGTGTGCAACACGATATATAGACGTCAGGACTGTTGCTTCGGTGTGTGGTCTGAATATGGAACTTTGGAAGAATTCAAAGCAACAGATATTGTGCGTCGATAAGAAAACAACCTTGAAGTTCAATTATTGGTAAGTATGAAATGTATCGAAACTGTTGCCCGTGTAAGTTTGTAAACAAACAAAGTGAATTTATTCCGTCGGTTGGAACGGCATTAACACACGTGATCGTGTCACACGTCGCGCATACTAAAAACTTAGTGGTACCTCCTACCCTCCTCCCTTGTTGGCAAAATAAGGACACCGATAAGTTATTTTTGTATTGATATCAAAGTAGCTCCATTAAGTTTTTCACCCTGATAAATATGATAGGATAGTCTAATAACAACGAATTTCAAAGCCACGAACGTGAAAAGACTAACTAATCCCATTTGAAATAATTCACAAGTAAAGTGTTACCGGGCCCATCACAGTTCATAACGAAACAGAGGGTTTCTTATAACACAATAAACCTTACTATAAGGGTTACCAGGGTGAAACCAATACCTAATGGCATTTTCTACCTCCTCTGTGAGAGATATACATATATACATATAAAATATTTATCAATTACGACAGTATTACATTAAATGTAAACTATGTACCGTACCCGGACTGATACATACATACAATACATACATACATACATACATACATACATACATGCATGTCGTATGTGTAACAGTATTTTTTAAGGTATTTTCATATAACAATATAACAACGGCCAAACAATGTATACATTGTGTAAAAAGAAGTTATAATCATCGACAACTATTTATTTAGTTATGAACTCCTTAAAACAGAGGTTACAGGGGGGCGAACTTAATGTCCTAATGCCATTTTCTCTGCCACTTAATAAACAGGTACCGTTCATTCATCATTATTTTTTTATTGATGTTGAATATGATGAATGCTGATTGTTCGAATGTTAAGTGCGTCTAGTTCGTTGTCAATAATCATTATCAGTAAACAATAGTTGATGTAAATACTTATATTTTTTTTTTACGTTTTTACACAACTAGTCTGTCGTGCTTAATTCTCAACATATTTATTTTCCGTTTGGCCCACTGCTCATCTCGTGCGCTATTCGTTTCTACTTTTGCACGTGACACGATCGAGAATCGCGGTGCGCGTGACCGGACACCGTCCGTTTGTTTACCTGCAGCGTGTAGACCCTGGTGAGGCCGAGCGACTTCTCGATGCCGTCCGGCAGGTACGGGTCGTAGAAGATGACGTTGAAACCGAACGCCTTCGCGCGCAACGCCACCGCCGAACCGATACGGCCGAGCCCCACGATGCCGAGCGTGTCGCCGCGGATGCGAGCGCACCCGGACGCTGCCTCGCGGACCTGCTCCGGACCTGACGACCGCATACGCGTTAGTCACGTTGTATACACACACTATACATACGCTCGGATACGACCAGCTGCCGGTCGACCGAAGGCCTAGGGTCTCCTGGTGGAGCTTCCACCATCAAGAGCTTCTCTAGAGCGAATCAGCGGTCAAACTTCAAGTTCCAATTTAAAATCATTTAATCATTTAGATATTCAGTAAATATATTTAATGTACTTTTTTGCATCTACTACAGTTTCGAAAAGGTGCTTTAACATTGAGGAGAAGAAACGACAAAAGAAACTCCTCAGTACATCCTTTAATACAACACATGGCAATTACAAAATAACTTTTAATGTATGCGGAAACGATCGTCATTACTACACAATTACAATACATTCATCTATACCATAATATCATTTACCTACAAGTTGTACCTTCACGCGTCGCTTAAAAGTTCAAATGGTAACTCAAGTATCAACTTTGGAACCTTATTGTAAAAACCTCTTTTTATATTGTAACGATTATTTTACAACGATTATAACCGGGAACGACAGATTAACATTAGTTCCATGACCAGCTGCAGCTTATAGTGTAATTGTATTTCATCTCTCCCATAGCGCCCCGTAAATGTTTGACGGTGGATGACCACTTTGAAGGGTAATTGCAGAATTTCATTAAATCCTTTGTGTCTCGTTAACACGGGAACCGTCGGTACAGATTGTATCTTCAGGGCCAAATTTGTGTCCTAAATAGTCTCAAAAAAATATCGGACGGTCATAGACTAACGTAGACCCTCTGACATAACGACTAACCACAATAAAATTTCAAAATAACATATCATAACGATAAATACCGTAACATAGTGGCATCAATAATAAAATTAATATCTATCATAACTTGTATCATCATAAAAAAAATATAACTGTGAAATAAGATACAAAATAAGTGTCCAATCCTATCAAGAGATTCGTATTTAATATTTAAGTAAATTTATACAGCCATTGCGATAAATGAATAGTGTCCAGAAACTCTGTCCGAACAGCTCGGCTATAATGCATTATTGCATCGCAACACGTTTGAAGCACGATCATTACCTAATTTATTTTAGTTTCATAACAAGTACATGACTAATAAGTCACTCGAGCGTAGTGTATTGTATAGTATACTTGTGTATACTATGTTTTTAAATAATTTTTTTTTAATATATCTAGTTTATCAAACTCCGAAAACCAAAAGGTCTAAAACTAATTATATGGCGCATGATAAAAATGAGAAAAGTTTGTTTCGGGTGCATTAAAAGCACAAACGTATTGTGGCACCCACACACACCTGTGAATTTTTTCCCTTCCCGCACCATAATGGCGAGCCAGTAGGTCCGCCGGTACAAGTTCAGTATGAGACACATGGTGGTGTCGGCCACCTCCTCCACGCCGTAGCCGGGCACGTTGCACACCGCGATACCTGCAACGTACACGCACACGTGCAGCCTGTTAATGTCGTCACCAAACTGTGTTACACGGAACGACATGTGGAAGGACAATATAATAATTCATGGTACAATTAGAATGTTAATTATTAATAATTAATTAATCATTAATAATTTATAATATAATATATAATAATCATTGTTCGATCAGTGTGGATTGAGTTGTCGTTTATAGTACTTGTAATATTGTGTTGTATTGACACATTTATTGTAACCAAACATTGCCGCTTTTAGGCGACTTGCTGGCCCCAAAATACATAAAATATCCAGCCTTTGACAGAACAAAGCGTAGCAATAAGCAAACTTTGTCACCCGAGCGGCAACTGTGGGATATATTTGAGTGACAGGTGAAGCTAAAGCAAATTTGTTCGTCACAAAATAAAAAACCTGTCCACCTGCCAGCAATATATTTGTTTTAATTCTAATTGTAGTTTAATATTTTCTGGTAAATAGTGATAATTTGATGGCGGTTCTGAAGGAAAACGCAACCGATACGACTGCAGCCGGGAATAGTTTGTTCAAATAAAGAATTCAGAAGTTGTGTCAAATAAAGAATTCGTTTTCTATGGGACTTTAATAAAGCGTGTACTGTTATTGAGCATCACAGCATTGCATCTGTTCTGTGCAGCGCGCAAGACGACGGTGTCAACGCATGGTGGTACGGTTGTTGAGGCCTGACTGGCTATCGAGACCTTCAAATGTTTTTAATGTGTCTCGGTTGCAGTGTTGGAGAACCGGTATAGAAGTGGATTCCCTGCTTTTTCTCTTATCACCCTTAGTTGCAGCCATTTTACATTACGTGGTCCGTCTGTTCTTTTGCTGGCTTCACAATATATGTAAATGTACTGCTATATATGTGTTAAATTTGAATTGTTTGTATCGATAACATATAAAACTTTCCAGGTTCGAAGTTATATTTTATACATATTTTTAAACACCAGCAGTCTGTCCGTTCCATCACTTCGTAGAGACCGTGAACAGATTGACATGACGCTTAACAAATTTACAAATAATATTATGAGTCAATACAGAATTGGAATTTATTATAGTATAGAAACTTTATAGCCACATAATAATTTATATGTTATTTGCCACTGCTAGGATATGTAACTCCCAAAACTTGAAAAATAGTTTGATATCAGGATAAAAACCCTTCATTGCGCCTCCTCATAAAATGAGAAAATTATTTGGGATACAGGTACTATTTTGTAGTCGTAAGGTAAATTTGTTGGCATAACAAATAATGGTAAATTTAAAGTACCAAAATATCAAAATTATAACTAGAATTGTTATATTTTGAATTTAAATTAAACGGCTACATAACAATAGTCGAATTGCTAGTAAAGTATATATTTTTAATACCTAACCAGGCTAGTAATGTTTAATAATCTTCACCAGTGGATACTCTTTGACACTAGCAATTAATAACAACTCGTATAATTCATACTTAATGATTTAATTTCACACTACGACGAGTCAAGGTAGGTGGGTACACTATTATAAAGAGTAGAATTACGCCATTAGTAAAATCACAACACAAAAGGTTTTACACAAACCAAACCACAGTTTCGACGATGCAAGTAAAACATTTAAAGTAAATCCTGCCGAGCGAGGGGTCCCGGGTTCGATTCCCGGCCGGGGCAGACGTTTATGTGACAGTAAATGTTTGTCCTCGGGTAATGGGTGTTCGTAATGTCATATTTGTGTATGTCCATGCCAAGGGCAACACAGGGAATCCTGGTGCGGGGGTTTGTGTGTGTAAACGTTTATTATTTATTATTAGCTATTCTAACCTACCACGAAGTTCACAAAAAACACACACACACACGTAATAATCAGGTATGCCGAGCAAGCAGCCCGCGTACGCAGCTCCGACATTCTTCTTCATTACATTGTTTAAGCATACGAGTTCATCGCTTTCTCCCTACACCCGGCAACGCTCGGCTCGCCGGCCGGCTCTCGCTAATGACACTACACGTACATAAACCAACGCCCGTTACTACCTAGTTCACCGGCGGCTTTGACGTCGATGTTGTCGACGCCGGAGCCGATGCGGACGATGATCCGCAACGCTTTGAACTTCTCGAGGTCCTCCTTGGTGAGGATGATCGTGTGCCACATGAGTGCGCCGACCGCCTCGTTGAGCACCTTCTCGTGGATCTCGGACGTGGACTGCGCGTCGCAGAACGCCACTGTCGCGACGTCCTTCAGTATCGGCATCTCGACGGTGCAGTCCCGTCCGTCTAGGAGTGCCACTAGGGGCCTGGAATGTATAAACAGACATGGGTTTATTGTAATGTTACATAGTGAAAGTCAGCTTTGCACAAGTGATCACGATATGATCGATAATGGACGTAGAAATGACACGTTTCTATGACGAGAAAACATATACAATACACAGCTAAATAAACATTGTGGTATACTGCTGCGGTTTTTTCGTGGCGGAATTTCTCTACACTGTAGACAATCTAGACTATAGCTCAATGTATAGAATAGAAATAAAAAAAAACATTTGATTATTCCCGTGTCAGATTATAGACGTGGGGATCAACAACAATCCTAGTGTCGATGTGACGGCGTTTATTTTTACGCATGTTTAAATGGCATAAAAAGCTAACAAATTATGTTAACATAATATTATACGACTCATTCTACGAAATCTTTAGGTATTTATTTTAATTTTATAATATTAATTAATTTAATATCAGTAGACACTGGTATGACACATAATAATATTCTTCAGTAGGGAGATCGTCACGCTTGGAAGTTCTACAAAAAATACCACTATACTAACAGCAGTAATTATTGGATATGATATGAATGATAATACGTTAGATAGTTATATGAAACTCAAGATTCCCCACTCGGGTTTCATATGGGTCCAAATCCAGTATTGTATGTCCATGTTATTAAAGCTTAGCTTAACTATCGGCAATCTTATTCTTTGTATACACATCATGACAAGCGAAAACACGTAGAAAAAACGAACCGTATTCAATTTTAATTTTTCCTGTTAAGGAACAGTGAGAAAGCTGTCCAGAGAGCCATCGATAAAACTCTGGGGAGGTGCGTCAACCAAATCGCACTCGGCCCTGCCACAGTGAACTTAACCCCGTTCGACTGAGCAATATAGAACTAGACAGAAACATTATGTGTGGACTTTGAATGCTCCAAGCCGGTACATGAGGGGATTACGATTCATCCACTACATTTACCTACGTTCAATTTAGTATTCCGTGTGAGTACGTACCATTTGAAACGTGCAGATAGCGTATAACTTACATAGAATACAAGATACGAACAGATCTCTAGTTCGTGTTCGATTTACCCGTCTCTATTACAGATATATTCCTATCTCTTACGTTCAGTTTATTCTACAGAGAGAAAATAAATGTATAATTATAGATATATCAATTAATTAATATATCAGAAATATTCCTATATAATACATGTATGTATGTAATGCGTGAAATGCTTAATAATGAAATTATATCACAAAAACATTTACCTATAAATATATGTATATTGACGTTCACAAATGGAACCTCAGCCGTGACCATAATATGTAGACACTAATTGTAAGTAAGCACTAGATTAAGGACTTTAAACGGTAAAAAATATTGTGTTTGACGGTGCAAAACTGTACAATGCATTAGCAACTAATTAAAAATTATTTAAAAAAAATACATTTAAATAATCTTAAAAGTATCACACTTTCGACAGCCCTCACGAAATTAATTAAATATAACTTTTAAGTTTTAATATCAAATTAATTGTGCGTACAATGCCATTATTCTTAATCTTAGCCGTGTACAATGTAGATTATGCCCTCCATTGTTTATGTTGACTGTGCTTTATTTTTATAAAGTACCTGCATTATGTTTATTATTTCATGAACGAAACGATTAGTTACAGTTGCTTTGTTATTGTATTAATACGCAAGTGATTGAATAATCTTAAGATAAATATTAATAAAAAAGTAAATTAATATGTTTACTATAAATTTACTAGCGGTTCACGGAAGGCTACGCAATTCTTATAATAATATTTCCTCGAGGGCCTGGCCTGGAATTACACTTAGGACAGTCAGTATCAACGTGTCGGGTTAAATATTAAGTAGCTCCGACGTCTGTCCCCGACGACACCGGTCGAGGACTGGTACCGAACGATGGCAACGATACCAAAATCATACATCTATACAACAATTACAATATAAGTAAACCGCCCTCACTTTTCTTCAGAAAAACTACGCCTTACGGTAGAAATACCGCGTGCCTTGTTTTAAGACGTGAGTTTTTTTCTCGTATAATAATTTATAACTTCTTTATTTATGGACGGTTTGCGATGAAACGGAACTTTAAATATTAAGCAATGCTTACTATAAGTGAAACTTGATATATTTGAGAGTCATAACGAAAATGGTTAAGACTTTTTTGACATTAGTGCGCACAAAGGCGCAGACAAATGAATAAAAACTATTGTTCTGGGTTCATAAAATCCCCTAATAATAGTTTTCTCATAAATCCTTCATGTTCAGAAAGCGATCAGTTAGAATTTTATTATATGTACAGATTTATTTATTTATTATGACACATCAACAGCATAACACACAATACATTTGCATACAATCTAACGTAAAACTAAAGCCTGGTATGTACGCCAATTAAAGACGTGTACAACATTCTCTTATAATCTAAGACATGTTATTGTAAATACGAATTTAAGAAACAAAAAGAAACACAAAAATAGTAAGTACATTAATAATAATAATAAACTAATTTGACAAAATTTAAGAAATTTTAAGAACCTGCTTAGAGAGTAGGTACACAGATAACTTCTTTCTCAAACTTAAGCATGGGTCATGAAAAATGTCAATGCCAAGAAATACACATACCCGGTTGTATTCAGCGCAAATTTTTGAAAATTTAGATAGAACTGTATATAACTCTAACTATATACTAACTCTAACTAATAGAACTCTATATATAACTATATATAACTGTGATATATGATAAAACTTAGGTAAATGGGAATTGAGCCGAGTCGAGCATTGTGTTAAGTACTCTTAAATAAATATTGTAAAAAACTTTCTGTCACATTGACTTCATTGAGAAGTAAATGAAAAAACTTAAGCAGCTATGAAACATTTATGTTAGATTCCTTTCACTTCCTTATATTAATAGTAAACAAAGGAGCAGACAGGCCACCTCGTGTGAAATGGTCACCGCAGCCACTTCACTACTCGACACACGGCAACCGAAACACCTAATAAACCTATATCACGAAAGTTGGTGCTCGTTAGTCAGGCAGATAAAACACCCCAAGCACGAGGACAGACAGGTCAATAGTGCGGAGTGAGAGGCCTTTCCATATCTCTTACAACTTTTAGAGACGAGCGTTAAGGGTAATTTTACATCCTATCCTTATGCAATGATTTATTTCGCTATTGTATCGGCAGTTGCATTTGCTCGGGAGTTGCGTGACACAGAGGCATCTAAAACCAACTCCGAATGGGATCACCAATCATATTCGAGGACGGTAATAATTTTTTGCAACTCCCTAACTGAAAGAATGGATAAAGAGGAAACGCCATATTTGTAAATTATTCGTAAATATCTGATTACACATGAATGATATGCAACGCCTTTACTCGCGTGATTGTTACCCATCGTCGCATACGGGTCCCTCAGTAGGAGAATTAATTATATTACAAAGTAAATAATACTTTGCGTCCTCTTTGGAGATACTGAGTGAACAAAGTTATAAGCCTGTTAAACTGTCTTGTCTTCTATAATTGGATAAACGGGTGTCAGTTTTCCAGTAGCTAATTTTTAGAATTCCAACGATAACTGTCTGACAGAATATTTTTTTGCGGCGATCCGAATTCAGGGAGGTGACACGATGATATTGTTAAAATTTCAGTTAAGAGCAAAAGAACTGCAACCATGTAGTGACACGCATGCACGTGTCACGTATCCGACTGTCACTCAATTATATTATGAATAATATTGCATTTTGAGAAAAAGTTTTTGTGTTGAGTTTTAAATTTAAACTTTTATGAAAAAAAAAAAATTTTACATAGAATAATTAGGTAGAATCCTACATACGAAAATCTTGATCGAACAACTGTTACTTTCGTTACACATGGTATTAAATATTCATTTGTCTACTTCGTCGCAATCGTCTACTTCAATAGTCAAAACGGCAATACTAACAAAATGTCACTGTAATACTTTAAACAGTAAACGCTAGAAAAAAACCTCACTTCAAATGTAAACGATAAATTATTGTAATATACATATATGGTATAACGCGGGATACTATAGGCAACTCTAACGCTATATGTAATACTTGCGCCCCGCCCCAACTTCATTCGAGCTAAAAATAATTATATATTATTCTGTGTAATAGGCCTATGTTCATCCGGAATAACGTATCTTTAAAATAATAAAAGATCTATTCAAATATGTGCCGTGTTTCCAGAGATTACCGGAAGGTAATCATGCGGAGGCATATACACAAACTCACGAAATTCTCACTCTCTTTATAATAATATAATAGTAGATCAGCTGGAGTCATGGTTGATATTCATCAACTAAAACGTTTACACACTGTCTAGATTTGTGTTAATTTAGATTTTTTAGCTTTTCATTTTTTCAACGTGTAATTAGATAATTGCTTAACACGAAAAAAGTCACAGCGGGACGACATGTGCCAGTTTAACATAAAAGCAGTAAAAAAACCCGTGACATCAGTCCGCTTATATAAATATGTGTGAACGGCTCCAGGGAAGAGAATCGCGAAACTGGAAAAGTTAACGGCGTCAACTTCGAGTTATGTTCGGAAAGTTATTTCTAAAGTCTGAGGGACGACATCTTTGTTAACGAGTTTTAGGAAAGTTGAAATTTTCGTCGTAACATTGCGCTAAGACGACAAACCCTAAATAATAACTCTTTTACTCCAACTAAATAGGCTTCCATACAAACAGGATCCTTAACGGAATGAAGTAGGAAGACAAGAGATAACAGAATAACAAATCACTACAATTTAAACGTACAATTTTAATGACGCAAACAAGCATTACAATATATACCAATAATAAAAATGTACCGGTGCTCAATCTGTGTATATTACATATTTTTATTTTTTATTTTAATGTATGCAGGTTTCGTTACACAGATTTACATGATTCCTGGCATATTTGTAACTTATATTATGGGTCTAAATGTTTCATCCCGATAAATTGATTCGGTTCCGGCGGATAGGGGATAGGATTTAATTCGGGCATTCTGTTAACACGACAGTAAATAAATGTAGAATGGGGTATCGGGTATCATTTACATTAAAACGATTTTCTCTGCGTATCTTCTTTTAATTCCTTTATAATAAAATCCTCCTCCTTCACTCTCACACACGTCGTAACCTTTTCTCGTTCGTCTTGCGTCTCCCCTCTCACCTACCCCGCACTCGTCCTTACGTTCCATTTCATTCCTACATTCGGCCGTCCTGCACTCATGCCTGTCCCCAGGCATTCCTTTCTTTTCATACATCCCAGTCACTCATCATCATCATCATCATCATCAATTATCATTAATTTATACACTCTACTCACATATCATCTTACATTATCTTTACTCTTCACCACACACACTTTAATAACAGTGTTATTACACTTAAGGCACAACATAGCAGCAGTGACATCTTTAACAAATTGTATACACTTCACAGCATTGTAAACTACATTACACATTGTAAACTACATTACACATTGTAACACTATAATGTTACATAACATAAATGAAACTGTGATAATGACAGGTTACCAAGGTATTAAACATAATACACTGAACTTACTTTATACTTTTATACACTGAATCCTCAAAGTTATATAAATTTTAACAAAAATAAAATCTTATTTTTAACAAAGCCATGACTTCAAATACAGACAATCTTAATTAATTGTATTATTGGTATAAGGCATTTTTATCATGATAGGCCAATACAATATCAAGTCTTAGATTACTTGAATCTTCACATCAATGTTAGCTCACTATCTTAACATATTATAAGATACAAAAGTTTTACATAAGAGTGCTGAATGATAATGTATGACACCTTGAACACACACCCATAAAAATATAACAAAATGGTTATTCACATTCCTACTTATCTATCTCACATTCTTCATCTTTTATAAATCAATCATACATACCTTATTTAAAGCATCTGTTTATTCTGGCCATCTTTTCATTTGGTCTGCAGAGCTTGATGTTCTATGAGGTCCTTCTGAAGTGCTGTCTACTTTCTCCAAGTCATAGCGATCATTTTTTTTACCTTGGTTACTCTATATGGACCTAAGAACTTCTTAGCCTTCAGCTTCAGACTTACACCAAACTGAGTTCTCTTTATAATGACAATCATGGAACTAGAAAATCTCAATAAAACAATGCGAGTATCATTTATAACGTCCAGTGCAGGTTTACTGAAGCGTAACGACGGCGAGTTACTAGTGAAACATTAATTAAATACTGTATTTATTGTCGCCTGTACATAACATACCAAATTGATTGAAATAGTGCACAAATATGTGTATGTGTGTGTGTGTGTGTGCGTTTCTTAATAGGGATTAAATGACGTTGAAAGCTTTCCAACGGCAAGTTTCAATACAGCAAACCACTGTGACTACTTACGCACGCCGAAAGATCACTTGATACACAATATGTCGCCCCATCAGTTGTCTACGTTCTCGCTTTTCTGTTGATAAATAATAACCAACCGATAATCTTAACCGATTCATAAAACCGATTTTCAAAATAAATAGTAAATAAGATATAGTGTTATATTATTAAGTGATGGGTGTTTGTGATGTCATATTTGAGTATGTCATTCGCAACGCAGGGAATAGTAGTGCGAGGGTGTGACTGTTTAAAAAAAATTAAAACTGAGTTGCGCGTATGGAAAAATTCACTTCTGTGGGTCGACCTGAACCCACTTCACTACACTGAAGCAGCGTGGCGCAGTCGTGTCTCATGGGTAGAAATCGAGAACCATACGCTGGAACCGCATTAGCTGGCGCTCCCAGCGCATCAAAAATAATGCCCATTAATACGGCTACTACAAAGTTAGCGAGCGCTGCACTAGAAGGGGGATAGTGGCAAAGTTTTCCTCAAACTATTCTCACGTTTAATTTAAACTACAAAAAGATTTTTTCTTTTTTTCTTTTGAAACCTTTTTTTAAATTATTTTTCTGGAAAACATCCGAGGTTTTTTTCTTTGATGTATTTTGATAAGAACTATGTGCAGTTGCATTAAACACATCAGAAAAACGCAATAACACTAACACGCAAATGTTGAATGCATATACAAATTACAATGGTTATTTTCATTCATTGGGTGTTCTACAACGTTTATCGAAAAACACTACACACACACATACATCAAACAACACACACATCATTGCTTGGAGCAAATCTTCTTCTCCTTTACAAACAATTTTTTTATATAAGTAGCTGATAATGAGCATACGAGCCACCGGATGGTAATTGGTCACCGTCGCCCATGGGCATCAACAACACTAAAGGCATCACAAATGCGTTGTCGACCAAAAAAAGAAGAAGAAAGAAAGAAAGTACTCATAATATTAATGACTCAATAATAATATTGATAATGTAATCCTTACCCCAAACCCTACCACCACCAAGCATCCCGGCTTCAGTCGCCTCCTACGACACCCTGTTCTGTCAGCACGAGTTTGGGGTCAGTATTCTAGGCCGCCTCAATACGGTCAAAATACTTAACTATCACCTATTTAAGAATAAGCATAAGCCTACAGGATATTGTAATGGACTGAGGTACTTTAGACCGATCGATATGCTAAACATTTAATAAAATTATGAACAAAGTTAAAATTGTTCGGGGCCAAAGTTACAAAGTAACTTAATTGAAAGGTTATGAATAATTAAATACACTTTTACCGGTGTACCCCTAAAAATCACTCGTAGATGTTGTATATTATAAGAAACCGCGGCCAATTTGTCTCTTTTTGTCTCCTAGTAACGTTGCTTTAGATTTTGTCTTCGTAAGTTACACTTTAATATAGCTGGTGGACATGCACCACATGTCACAAATTTTGGACAGTCAACTTTAAGAAAACCGCAATGGATTTTTAACCTGTCTGACGAGCGAGGAGCCCATGGTTTGATTCCCGGCCGGGGCAGACAATGTGACGGTTCGTAGTGTTATATATTTTTATGTGAGGGGTGTGAGTGTGTAAATTGTTTGATTGCATTATATTAGGAGATAGTAAACATAAAAAATATTTCCAAAGGCCGTGGAGATCCTTGAGGAAGGCCTATTGCCCAGCGGTGGGCGTTGTCCGGCTGAGATGATGATGACGATGAAACATAAAAAAATCTTCATAATACATCCAGCGAAACAAACCGCGTAAATTAAAAAATACTATATAAATCGGTTGAGCTCCTATATGTCTCGAGATAACTCAAAAACGGCTTGACCGATCTTAATGAAATTTGGTACGGTATGTAGTGGAAACAAGCGATTGGTGAAAAGATGTGTTAGGTTATATAAAATATCAGTAAACCTAATGAAGCTGACTCAAGGCAAAAAATATTAAATTTAAATATTCATGTATATGATTAATATTCTAACCCAAAAAAAGTTGGACAGGGCCGCTAGTATATAATAATATTGCATAATATACTTAGTCTTGCCATAAATGTTGTTACAAAGAAAAACAACATTTTTTTTATTGTACGTCACATTTATTACTATTACAGTGTGTTAGTTTAAGTTTAATACATTAATATAAAACCATTAAAAATATTTATAAAGCTTATTCGAAGTGGTCTCCATTGGCTGCAATGCAGTCCCTAAACGTGAAGGCCAGTTATCAATAGCAGCACGCATTCTTTCTATGGGAAAATTCTTCACTGCCAATCATATGGATCTTTTTAGGGACTCCAAATTATCATGGCGTTCAGAGCAAGCCTTACTTTCTAAAACTGACCATAAATCATAATCCAGTGGATTAAGATCAGGCCTAGATGACAGCCAGTCTTCAGCGCTGATGAAGTCCGGAACGTTCGTTTCTAACCAAGATTGGGTGAATCGAACTTTATGACCCGGCGCCGAGTCTTGCTGAAAGGACCATTCTTGGTTATTGAACATGGTGTTAAGGGGCTTAACTACCTTCTCAAGAATGGTATCTTGATACACTTGTGTCGATGTTTTGATGCCTTTGCACAAAAATAGGGATCAGTCACTCCTTCACAGCTAACACCCCACCAAACCATCACTGAAGTCAGATAATGCCCACGTTGTACTCAGCTCAGTAATCGGGACGCTTCTTTAGAGCTTTCAGCATAAATACGGTCATTTTATTTGTTAAAATATTGCTGAATTGTAAAAAAAATCTCATCCGTAAACAAAAATTTTCTGTGACCTCCCTTTGCGTACCGCGTAAGTAGTTGTTTTGATTTTACCACCCTATTCTTTTTTAAATTATCAGTTAAGAAATGACCAGTGCGTCTCTTATAGACTGCACGTCCTAAGTCATCTTTTAAAATACGCGACATGGTTCTAGGTGCTATCTTCATCTCCCAAGATAAAATCTTTTACTTTCGGACAGGATTTCTTCGAATTCTTTCCATACTGCTTTGAACGCCTTTTTCATACGAACACTACGTGGACGGCCAGATCTTTTTCTGTCACAAACAGAGGAGGTTTCTTTGTACCTATCAATAGCCCGGTACACAAACATTTAACTAACACCAAGTGTATGGAGGATTTTAAAAATTGTAATTGGCTCCATACCTACTTTATGTAATGCAATCACAGCGATTCGGTTTTCTTTATCACCCCACTTCATTTTAACATTACAAAATATTTTACAATTGCGAAAATGAGGAAACACAATGAACAATCGTATAAAAATGACAGATTTCAAATTCAAAAGTAATATTTTGTTTATATTTAATTGTAATAGAATTTATGGCCAGACTAAGTGTAAGCCGGGATACTCCTATTTACAGATTAGTCGGTTTTTCAATTACCCATTAATTTGGGTTTTACTTACTCTCTAAACCATTTGCTAAATGGGTGTTTACTTAAAGGATTACCAATTTTTTAAATAAAACTGATTAATAGGGATGACTTAGAGTTATCCCGAATAAAAAATAAGGCAACGTTGCTGACAGGAGCAAACCGTATTCATTTTACTGCTTTTTAAAGTAAACCCGATAAAATAAATCGAATTAACACATTAAAAATTCTCTTATATTAATTTATTTTCTATATTAACCGAACTATTTAGTTTAAAACAAAAATGGCAGAATTATCTATGAAACGATACGATAAAACTACATATATTCCAAAAGTCGAGTATCGGTCACGTCCGCCGACGACGGTCCCGATACCCGACCGATTCCGACGACGGGCCGCGCTCGACTCCCATACCCCCGCGTCAGAATAATTAAAGCCACGCCAGTGCGATTAAACTAATAACTTAAACTTTCGTCATAACGAAGCAGAATTATTATTATTGCCGAAGAAAGTTTCGGCGGGCGGAACGAGAAAG
>PDGT01000083.1:181934-202044 GCA_003671415.1 Megathymus violae | reverse complement strand
GTCTCGCGGATGGCAACATGCCTCATATTAATTTAATTATCACGGGCTCGGAATCCAATGCCGAATATTTAATGCGTAGGTATTTTAGTAAACCTGCTCATTGTACTCGGCACAAGCACCGTACGTTCAATTTGTATGTACATCAAATTACGCCACCGAGGCACCACTGAGCCATGCGCCGCCCGACCTTCAATATACAAATCGGCTATGCGTCGACTCTTATATCGTCCGCAATGAGTCATGCGCCAGACGCCACTTTGATAATTACGTTATTTTAAGATTAAATGGTAATTATCGGGCTCGGTTAAGTATCCTCGGCAATATTAACGTCAAATGGGTATAGATTAGTTTGCACTGCTTTTAAACACTGCTTAACATTATTGTTACATATTAACCTAGTAACTGCCTTCACTACGCTTGTGAGAATCAATCGTCACATTAACAGATCATACCATAACCGTATACCAACAAGCGGTTATTCATTTGTGTCACTCATTTCTCAACAAGCCCATTTTATTATTCTAAATGTCGACTTCGAGTTGGTTTAATAAGAAACTGTAAACAACACCTACAACATTCCTTACGTAATCTCATGACAGACCCCGGTATACAATATACCTTAAAAATAAGTAATAAAATATGTTCAGCTGCAACTGAGAGAGATTATGTTACTGTTCAAGATAATTAGAAAACGAAAAGAAAATGTACACACATACACACACACAACGCACCGTACATTAGCGACGAGACGGTCCAAACGGAAGTATAATGAAGATTCAAAATATAATATTCATTGATCATTCTAATCGTTAATCTAGTAATATATCAAGATACGTAAGTCTGTCTACCTTCGTACTGGTTGTGTAGGCTTTATTACGTCGGTTTTTTAATAATACTTTTACGTTGTATGTCGTTCATTCATGGTCCCAAGGCCAAGTTATTATTCTTCTTACGACGCGGACTTACGAGCACTCGTCTATGGGACTTGAATATCATTCAATCGCAATCATATTTAACTCATAAATACTAAGCTAGAATGTAGAGGGATATGGGTTTATAAAATAGTTTTACACCAGTGGTCTGAAATTCAGACTCCCGTTCGGGACACATTGGGTTTGAATCCTGCACTTCAAATTTTTCGAATTTCGGTCAAGGAAATTGTTCTACCGATCTTTTCAATTCGAAAAGACCTGGTTCCAACGGGACCGATAAGGCTGGTGACGTCAGAATAATGAATGAAACGAAACTTCAGTAATTGAAATCGGACGATGTTCAAAAACACTGTAAACCAGAGATACCTTTAGCACTACTGCATAATATCTTATTCACTAAATATCATAATAATATAAAGAGAAAAATCATAAGTAAAAAAAATGCTTTGTTGCGTGGTATTTTTATAATTTACGTGGATTTTGAATTCAAATTTTTACTTCCACCCATATTAGTATAATTTAAAACCAACATTTTTTGGAGGAAGAACATTGAAGCAGATACACGCGACGAAATGAAACCAAACTTTGAATGCGATCGTTTATACAGGTTAGACGGATAAACAATAATTAGTCGTAATTATAATATATAATTAATTACAAATGCTTGTTACATACACCTCATATCTACTTATCACGCGATTGTGTTTAGAGATAAAAGCAAAGTGAAAGATGGTATTAAAACCAAGAAACAGTCAAACAAACATACTACGAAAGGATACTATATATATACTATACTATCGGTTCTTCAGAGGCGTAAACAAAAACTCTCGTTATCACTTTCTCCGTTCATTTTGAAACAAGTATAAATAATCGAAGAGGCTTTGTAAGTTATCAAATCCACACAGCGTTGCCTCGCGGAAGTAAAAGAAAAATAATAGCTTGGCTTACGGCGATCGCACATCAGTATTTCACTCTATTAAGCATATATGGTTAAGCGGGAACGACTTGGAAGCCATCCAAAGAGGTTAGGAGAGTTTATTAAGTGTACTGTCATTTGGAGCACAGCAGTGTGCGTCCTCTACAACCACGAAATAACTGTAACGTGAAGTATATAAGCTACGTAAAGTGAATGTTTTTGTGAAATTATTGCGCTAGCTGGAGACACTTGACATTTTAAACGGAGGTTACTTCAATACTGAAGGCGAGTGTATCGCGATGTGTTTATTGGAAATACATCTGTCAAGGATGATAAATGAAGTGAAACTTTTAGTATGGAACATATGATTCTAAACTTCATATCATCGCGGACATCATACATCTGAAATACTGTTTGTGTTTGTCTTAATATGTTAAACACTTTGTCATTAGGACAAATTGTGAACGGAACTAGTATGTAAAAGTGTTCTAACTCTAACTCTGATCGATTTCTGTACATGAACGATATATGAGAAAAACTATTATTAGGAGCATTTATTAACGCAGTAGAACCCAAAATAATAGTTGTTAGAAGTTTTGTCTGTGCGTTTGTTCACGCTAATCTCAGAAACGGCTCACCCGATTTCGTTCTGGTTTTCACTTATTTATTGCAGTAAGTATCACTTGATATTTAACGATTGTTTTATTGCAATCCGTCCATAAATAAAAAAAGTTATAAATATATTTTCATTTGTAATTCATAGAACGAGCAAAACAGTCCTAAAACAATGCAGGTGTTATTTCTCAGCGTAAGCCGTAGTTTTTCTGACGCGAAGCGACGGCGATTTGCTAGTAAATAAATAAACTGTAACGGGTGTTTACGATTTGTGTTTTTCTTTACCGTTATATCGATCCAATTACATGGATCATGGTCACGGCCAGACTGCGGTGCCGCCCGGGAGGAAATCTTGACATTTGGCACTTGACAGACACCAATGACAGGTGAACCTGTCAACTTTACATCTAATTCTTTTTGCGTTCTTAGATACCATATAACGACACACTACACTAATGACATCTTCGCGCACTGAACTTGATACTGTTTTCTCACCTGACACGAACTGTAATTATCTTCTGTATTTAAATTTTTGGGATGTTCCTTGATTTCAATGGCTCTCTTACTAAACGTGGAATGTACTGAAGTTCAGCCGAAATCATCTGAAATTTTTCTATGTAACTTTATATTTTACGCACGTAACGGCAAGCACTTCCAGGCAGCCTTAAACTCAGCAGTACAATTTATAAAATAAAGAGTTGTAGGATCAAATATTAAAACGGGATATTTATCATTCTGGTAATATTAAGGGTATCTTACGTGGTGTATACATAACTTTATCTTGTGCCGAGTATGCTGTAGCATCCAATCAATTTTAGGGAAAGTATTTTGAAGTAAGTAAACAACAAACTAATCAACTAATAATGCTCTAATGTTAGACGAGGTTTTATATATTACAGATAAAATTAAGATTGGTGCGTTTTTAACACAATATATAAATGTATAAGAAGAACGAATATAAATATATTGTTTTTATAATTATGCTAGTGTTTTAAAAACCCCGACCCGGCTTTGTTCGAGTTCAACAATTACATGATATAAATAACCAATATCCATCCGGAATAATGTACCTTTCAATTGATGAAATAATTTTTCAAATGGGTGCCGTGATTTCGGAGACTACCTTTCGCATACACACTAACTCAAAATATTTCGCACACTCTCTTTATAATATTAGTATAGATTAAATTTAAACTTAGAGGATATGAATATTTAATAATTCAAATAACGATTTTACAAAGAGGTTTAAAGATTAACATGAACTTAGGACATATCTGGGGATCTGTAACTCAATTAAATACAATTCTAAACTTGTTTTAAAACTTTTTTTTTACTTTTCAATCCTATCGTACTATTACATCCCTATTCTGAATGCAGCCCTGCTGACTGTCCTGCTGCATCAGCAGTTCATACCAATATTAAGTCGGACATTCGGAGCTCATCGGGAATGGTTGAATAAGGATTTCTCGCGATTCGTGAATAGAATAACGCGTCTTAAAAATAAGTTTTTTTAAGCCGTATCTAAATAACATCAGTATGTTCAAAAATCTCTCATAATAAATTTACATTTCCAGTCCATCTCCTTCAGAAATCTCTGATCTAGCCACTACTACACCGAACGAGGAAGATGTTGCAATATGCATGATCAATCTAAGATTTTATACTCCAATGTCCATTGTTGTGCTGGCCAGAGACTGATTTAAACTGAGACGGTGATACTAAGTATTTTCAAGAATATGTTTAGCTATAAACATAGTAATTAAACTAATATACTAGCGGCCGTTAAACGACTTACTGCCTATCGCGTACTAGTATTATCAAACACAGTCTAGATTACTTTTTTAAATATTAGTAGCTAATTATATTAGTATTGAAAAAAATAAAAAACTGAAGATCTAAATCAACACAATTACGAAATACCTAGTCGATGGATATTATCATGACTATCTAAATTTATAAATACATATTGTATACATGATATTATGATGTTACTTTAAAACGGTAAAATAATTAATCAAATAGGCGCCGTGTTTCCGGAGATTACCCTCCGCATATATCTACACAAACTCACAAAATTCGCACTCTCTTTATTATATTAGTCTATAGCAGAACATTGAATGCTCGTCGATAAGAGAGTGATCGGACCTCTCTCTACAATACACCGTACAACGATCCAATGGCTTGAATGAATGGGTAAAATAAAATACGCTTATAAATTGTAAAAATGTTGCTTCTGTTACTGCAATGAATTATTTCTACAGTGCTTTATATTACCTGAAAAATAATCGTTATTATGTCTTCTATATATCCTTGATACGCCCCAAGAGGCACATTCCTGTGCCTGTACCATCATGGCATATGCATACGTAATAAATGAATGGCTTGTGCATTTACGTTCCGGTTTCAACCTGATAACGCAGTGTAACCAGCATGTATAATTTATACGGTGAATTATAAGTAAAACAAATTTATAACATTACTTTTAACAAGGTTATCTTAGTAACTGTAATCGTCCGGAATTAAAAGTTAGGTCCTCAATTTGTTTAACAATTACGCAACAGCAGTAATATTGTGTCTAGGTACTTATATTTATTAATAATAATAATAATAATAATAATAATGATTTATTGCCTCTCATATAAAAATAAAGGATATGAACACAAAAAAAACACAACTAACTAAACAAAAAAAACCTAACTAAATAGAAAACACTGCAACAGACACAAATAATTTGAGGCAAAAGGGGGGCGGGGCGTCTCAGCTTTAGCTGACGCAGGGTAACATCCTCGCGCAGCGCTGTTTTTCAGCCGTTCCCTTCTCCCTGAGATCTTATGCGGGAGTATGGTTGCATGTTCCCCCATTACAAAATAAGTTTAAGATACAATATAGGTACATCAAGAGTAATATTACGAGTATACAAAAAAAAAGTGAAGTGAAAAAGAAAATACTAGAAATAGAACAACATATACATGACAGATCGTGTGTGTGTGGACGGGCGCGCGCGCGTGTCTGTTTGTGTCACGTTTTTACAGCAAAAAAAGTCCTTTAAATTAAGAAACTTAACATAGGTATGTTTCAAATTTTCCGCTGCAGATTGTCTTTTTAGTAGAGCCGATTTGTTTTTGGCTTTAAAGCATTCCGTAGACATTTGTTTTTTCATAGGAGGTGGCAAATCATACCAAATTCTAGCTGCGGCGAATTTGAAACAGCCTCTACATCTGGCTGTCTTATGTGTGAGTGTACTTAGACGCATCTGTGTGTGGAAGCGTATGTTTTGTTGAGAGACGTCTTTAATCCAATTAAGTTTTTCAAATAGGTATTCTGGCTTTTTGTTCCATATTACCTTTTGGACTATCGAAGCATAGTGTAACTCTCTCCTACCATGCATATTGAGTATCCCTTTTTAATTTAAATATGGTGTTATGTATTGTCTTCTGGGCACATTTTAGCAGTAACGAATACATGCATTCTGGATACACTGTATTGCTTTTTCTGTGTTACGTGTAATTTTACGGCTAAAGACTGAACTGCAATTATTAAACTGCGAGAGCACCAGAGTGTCGCATAGGAGCAGGCGAATATTCTCATTAATGTAGGGTCTAATTTTGTATAGGGTTTTTAGTTTAATGAACGCAGTTTTGATTTTATTGTTAATATGCTCAACGAATTTTTGTTCTTCATCTAATATTAATCCTAGATTGGGAGCAGATGTTACATATTCCAATGGTACGTCATTTATCCTGACTTTATCTTCGTAGTCGAGTACAGTTCTTATTTGTTGTTTTGTGCCTAGGACCAATGCTAGAGATTTATTTGCATTCAGAGTCAGTGAGTTTTTTTGTGACCATGAGTACACATTATTGAGATCTTTATTAATTTTTTTAATTGCATGTTTCATATCTTTGGTATCAAATGAGTAATACAGCTGCGTGTCGTCTGCGTATAGATGATATTTGCACGTTTTAATTTGGCTAGGCAGGTCTGCTGTATACAATGAGAATAGTATAGGACTGAGTAGTGAACCCTGAGGCACACCTCGTTCGACTGTTTGAAGAGAAGAAAATCTCTTGCTATTATGTCTGCCCTCTGTTACCACCATTTGCTCTCTTTTGGTTAAAAAAGATTCGAACCAGCTGCAAGCATTTTCTGAAAATCCGAAATGTTTAAGTTTGGTTAAAAGTATTCTTGGGTGAAGGCAGTCGAAAGCCCGGGAGTAATCGAGTAGTACCATGATGCTACTCTGTCCCATATCGGAGGCCTCTGTTAGGTCGTCAGTAACTGTTAAAAGTGCAGTTTCAGTACCGTGCCCTGCTCTAAAGCCGGATTGAAATTTTGGTAAAATATTATTTCTTTCTAAATATGTTTGCACTTGACCAAGTACCACCTTCTCTAAAACTTTCGATAGGACTGGTAGGATTGAGATTGGGCGTAAGTCTTTTAAGTCGTTTATCGAATTTTTCTTGGGATTATTTACGACTACAATCAGATAAAAGTGGTTGAACCTAGTTTTTTTTTCACAGTATTTTTTAACATCAAATATGACCATTGAAAACGTTCTAGTAAAATCAAGAATGTTTGTAAAATAATTATAGGTAACGAATTGTATATGTATATTCTTTGGAAACAGTAAACTTATAAGTAATGTAATTCAGGCGTTTGCCCTTGTAACTGAAGAGGCCCTAGTGTATACTTCCGCCACGATCCAGTGCGGTTAGATGGAGAGGTTAATGGCCAACCCGAACGCCGCACGTTCTTATTTCAGACGAAAGTCTTCGTCATGTCACGTTCGTCATGTCTCAACAACTGATGTCTGACTATTGCTTACGTTAATTGTTATCGATTGATGACCTGACGGCATAATAGAACATGTTAAGATACATCAATATGCCTCCTGATCGTGCTCAAAGTCGCTTAACTTGGACGATAAGTCACGACAAACACAATTTGAAATTACTATTAATTCCATTTTACAAATAAAAGTTTATCAGGTTTGAAAGGTTTCTATGAGATAGCAGTAATGTGGAGATATAAAATATTATTAGATAGGTTTATACGTACGTACGACGAGACAGTATAACCGCGAACCACCCAACCCCACTTGTTCGGTCAGATACGTACTACAATTAAACGTGCCTCTTTTCAATTGCAAATCTAGTTTTCGTGCACTGTTAATCTGATCATTGGGTTAGTTTGAAAGTCGACTTTAAATCGCAATGCTACATAATAGTGATGGTCGCGGGTGGCCACTGGCCGAGGGCAGCGCAGGACCGATCGTCGTGGAGATCCTTGGGGGAGGCTTATGCCCCGCAGTGGGCGATGTCCGGCTGAGATGATGATCATGATGATTTAAACCTACGCGTATCGGGGTCAATGACACCGATTGTAGAAGGAGTGTATTTCATTTCGTACCTTATCAGTATAGAGTTTTATATTTTTATGTTCATAAACTCTTAATCTCCTCTGACATTGAGGGTAAAAGTTAGAGCCCACAACGCTAGCCAAGTGGATTATATGTATAATATTAAATCAATTCACGATTATTTAATGCCGTCTTTATTTTAGACATACTGTAGCTCCAGCTGGTACAAATGCGAGTTGGTATTGGCTGCCGACCGAAGCAGCCCGGTATCAATTCCAACCAGTACAAACATTTACATGACAAATAAATGTACTTACCCAGGTATTGGCAATTTATGACGTCTCTCAACAATGTATGTCCATACTATTCCGAAAACCCTAGCGCCGAGCTATGAATGAGTGTACACGTTCGTGTACTTATTCTTTATTTTTGTTCGAGATTGTGTGCACAATAGTTAGTACACGCAATAAGACGCTTTATCAAGTATTACAGCACAAGTTACGCAGATCACATGTAAATCACGTATACAATTACAAATATAACTAAACACTACATTTTATGGAGAACAAAACACAGTCCAAGACTGCGATATAAATCTATTACAACTTAACACAGCAAGCCATCTACCTATTGTTTACACTAAGCCACTTTAACACGCCGCGAGTCGAGTAAGCTTGAACCATTGCACGATAACATATCTATTGTACAAGCATCAGTCAATGAATGAAACAATCATTAATCATTATCTGTATCTACTCACAATTTGTATGTCATTAGGGTCGCTGATGGCAAATCGCTCTTGACGATCTCGCGGCGCTCATTTTTACCTAGAGCAAAAACATATAGTTTAATATCTCTAACACAACATATGATTACACATTAGGAACACAATCCGTTTGTTTTTGTATTACACGTTTCTTGTTTTATAATCTTGGCATGCTGATATTACATTGCAAACAAGTAAACATCAAATTAGATTAATACATTTATTAAACTATTTATTAGATATTTAATTGACAAAAGCGACAACCCCGACACTGTTGTTTGAGAACGAAAAACTGCGTCCATGTTAGGAGTCAAAGTAAAATTTAAACTCGAATGCAAAAGTAAAATTTAAACTCGAATGCATTGTTTTTCTTGGAGGCAGATAAAACGTTTTCTTTCGTCGCGATAAAAAATAAACGTATGTCACGCTTAGAGATCCAAATTGTTTCGAACAATTAAATTATAGTTTGAATGTCATTTGCTTACATTTAATACAAAAATAGAATAAAAGCAGTCCACTTGCAAACTCAGTTTCTACGTGATACGTCATAAAAATGTATGGAGTCTGCCAGCACGCGGTGAGTCAGCTTCGCGGAATGGTTCAAACCTTCTACATATGTAAAAATCAATATACATGTTTTTTTCAGATTAATTCAATATTATAATATACATAATTATTGACACTTACATGCCTAAAAATGACATTGAGTAAATTTAATCATGTAAGTGGTACAACTGATTCCAGGTAAAGTAAAAAAAACTTTATTTTTATTTAATAGCAGTGACACCACTCCATAAAAACTTTTGATCTAATTTCCCAACTTCTCTAAAGGATATAAAAAAATTAATCACAAATTAAATATTTTATTATTTTGTGATAACAGCTGGTAAGCCAGATTAAAATCCGTAACAGCGGGACCGTTAACGACGCATTACTGGTCACGAACGTAGCCGTTAGTTGGCTTGTTAGCCGGCTCATCAACTTTGAACCGGAAAACATTAAAATATTTTAAATTTAGAAAGAGATTAACAAGGACCCCTTAACATAACGAAAAAAGATTCTGAACAGGCAGACAGACACATACAAAGTGACGAGTTCTCCTTTTGTTGTAAAAGAGGAATACACGGGGGCATTAAAAGAACGTGGTCAAAGGCCAAGCTTGGGGAACGACAACGGATGTTATTAGTCGACGTTTCCAATCGTAGCGAATGCTTCTCGGAATCAATTACAAGTATTGCGCCGTCGGCTTATCTCGCCCCGCGACGGTGGCGGCGTGGACGTGTCACCACGCGACCTTCGGACGGGCTAATTATGCATTTTCTCACGTATCTTGCGCAACTGTAACGCTACAACGCTAACGTAAAGGGTGCTATTTGAATAATAGTTTTGCATATAATGTCTATATAAAATGTAAGTATTATATGTGTAGTACTAGCGACGCCGGCAGACTATGTTCTGCGTATACGTTGGGCTTGCTTGCTATTGTAATGAATTCAGCAAACATTTTTTTAATATTAAAATTTTCGATAAACTATAATCATTCTTAATGTCATTTTTATTGCCGGGTCAAATCAAATTCAAAATCTTATAGATATTTTGTTAATACACTTATATGCATGTAATTTTTTGCTTCTACTGTCGTTTCGAAAAGATGGTTAAACGTTGAGGAGAAGATTCGGCGACGTTGTGGATATAAGCCACCCAGAAGGACCCATTTAAGCGCACACAAAAGTTTTAATCAAGATCGGTCCAACCGTTTAGAGGAGTTCAGTGACAAGAATATAGAATATAGAATATAGAAGAATATTATACTTAAACGTAAAGAGTGAAAATGAATTGTAAATATTGATTATTTGATGCTTAGCACGATTTAAACAATGACTGAATGTCTGTGCCTCTCCGTGTCACAGTGAACTCTAACTGCGTGAGTGTTTATGACTAAGTTTTTTTTTGTCAGTCATACGGTGCATTTTAGATGGTGCGCAATAATTGTGCGAAACAATTCCTCCGTCGCCGTTCCTCCATCTCACAACCCGACGTATAACAAGAATCCATCGTCATGTCGTGATCATCTCGCCTGTGCGGACGTTGCGGTTTGCTTCATTCATCTTGCGCACTATAAAGGACTGGAATAGCTTACCCGCGTCGACGTTCCCTACTAAGTATGATGTGGGAGTCTTCAACAGGAGAGAGAATAGGCTTTTAAAAGGTAATGCGTTCAATATTTAAGATATTCATCGCCACTTACCATCAGGTGGGTTTGTTGTCCAGCATTAATTTATTTTTGTAAAAAAAATAACAAATAAATAAACGCTTCATATAAACAAACATTCGTTTAATTACTTGTTGTGTTACGATAACCATAGAAATATACAAATGAGACATCACGAACACAGAACAATCAAAAAGAAACATTGATGAGATACACTATGATTAGTTGCAAATGTAAATCAGATGCAGATCAATAAAAAAAGAAAATATTAGTTCATAAAAACGGGGATAGAACAGGGCGACTCGGATTCAAATCCTGTACGCAGATTTCATTTTTCTAATCGCTTTGTGAAAGGAGACCGTGCCCAACAGTGGGACACATATGGATTGTAATAAATTATGAATGATAACATTATAATCACTCTGGGTAATTTTGTACTACGCTCGTGTTTTAGCCCGCAGATTGATGTGTCGTTTCCTAATAAAGGCGTTTTTGCCGTACTGTCGATAAGCCCAAATTTATTAAATCACTTCGACCAAAACACGACATGACACTGGGCTGATATCATTTTTTGTAATATAAAACATTGTCAGGGCGTTATTTTCCGCACATGTGGTGTTAAACTGAACAATGTTGTACTGTTAAATGATAATATGATTCTGACCCTCAATATGCACTACCGGTCAAAAGTTTGAGACCACTATAAAAAAATTAAGAAAACAAATAAAAGTCAACATATTTAAATCATTATGAAATACAGTTTTTATTTCCATGTTATACACAATATTTAAAATTAAAAAAATACGAATACAAAAGATAATACTAAATTACTAAAGAAAATACAAACAAGAGAGTTTACACAGACTTTTCATCAAAATATTCTCGTTTGCATTTTATTATTTGTTTTACCAATCTTGGCATGCGAGCAATTAACTTATTTATTGTCTCTTGCGAGATATTCTTCCAGCTGTCTTCTAAGGCATTCCACATGGCCTGCTGTGAAGAAGGACATTGTTCCCGAACGTTTCGGTCAAGTTCTTCCCACAAAAGCTCTATGGGGTTAAGATCGGGACTTTGGGGTGGCCATGTCATGTTTTCCAACACTTTTTCTGACTGTTTCTCGTCTAAATAGCCCCTACATAATTTTGAACTATGCTTTGGATCATTATCTTGTTGGAAAATAAATCCTTTGCCGATTAACTTTAGTCCGGAGGGAATAGCATTTTTCTCCAAAATTACTTTATACTCCTCCTTTTACATAATTCCTTTAATTTGGACCAGATTTCCAGTCCCATAGCCTGAGAAACAACCCCAGACCATAACAGATCCGCCACCATGCTTGACAGTCGGGACTACACACTGTGGCATCATCTTTTCTTCGGTGGAACGTCGAACGAAAATTCTTCTTTTTGAACCAAATATTTCAAATTTAGATTCGTCACTCCAAAGTACTTTTTTGAAATCTTCTTCGGTCCAGTCTCGATGGGCTAGGGCCCACTGCAACCGTTTTTTCTTATTCTGTGGTTTTAGAAGAGGTTTTCGGACAGCAACGCGACCATACAACTTGGCGTCTCGCAATCGTCTTTTCACTGCAGACACTGACACAAGTTTTTCCCGAGATTTGTTGACTTCAACGCGGATTTCTGGGGCTGTTAGGTGTCTGTTTCGCTTGCTGGTTACCACAATAAATTTGTCTTCACTAGAAGTCGTAGCTCTTGGTCTCCCGGAGCGCGGACGATCTTGATTACTGCCAGTTTGTTTGTACCGCACAATAGTGCGATGAACACAAGTCTTTGATAACTTGAGTTGAGATGCCATCTCACGTTCAGATTTGCCTTCATTATGGAGAACAACGATGGCAGATCGCGTTTCGATACTAATTTCGCAATCTTTTCCCATTTTAGAGACGTCTTGACTGTAGGAATCACAAAATCAGAGTAACAGCAGATATTCGTAGATAACCATGAAAATATCGGGTTAAAATAAACTTAAAAACATATTTTAAAAATATAGAACAATCGCATTGTAAGATGATGTAAAAAAAACGAAGTGTCAGCTGCAGTAATGAGGTAATAAAATTTTTACAATCGGTTATCGGACTAGCTCTTTTTCGGCTCACATTGCAGTTTGGAAACAATGCTGGTTTATGGCCCTTTCCTTGGCTTATATACAAAAGAATTAGCTTTTAGGCAATCTTTAAAAACAATAGAATATGCAGGTGTGCAGATTACTTTTTATCACCAATATTTTAAGAATATTTACTAATAACAAAAATCTTTTATTAGTGGTCTCAAACTTTTGACCGGTAGTGTACCTACTGTGATTCTAGACTAAATGTTTGTAATCTTGAAAACTGATTATATATTGTATTCGAGCCATTTACCTAATGCGCTTTGTGCGTTATGTATTTATTAGGAACAAATTAATCAGTTTCCGAAGCAGGTATTATAATATTTATAAACGTAACGTGAGTAACGTTAATTTTCTAAATGTGATTGTGGAAGTATAAAAATAAGATTCTTTAAAAAATAAATATTTTATACCGATCGACATACACGATAAGTTATTTTGGGAATAACGGAACGAGAAAAAATAATGTTATATTTCTTGATATTTTTTAACATCATTATTTTATTATTAATAATTTTTTTGCAATAAAAAAAAATTATAAAACTTATATTTTTTCCTTGATGTGGTGCTTTAAAACTGATGAGTCACGTGTTGCTCCCTAATTAAAGTTATTAGCCTAAGTTCTTATTAACCCACTATTAGTTAAACCTCGAAATCCAAATTGGTCTAAACTCAGAGAAAATCGCGTGTAATATACATACAAACAGTCAGCGAATTGTCTAGTCTTTAATTGTATTTCGTTATTTGGTCCAATATAAACAACCCTAAAAATGGCTCCCAAGCATAATGCGTGTAGAAAGACGCCACGATGACAGGATAAGACGCGTGATACTTTGCACAATATGATTTCCCAATTTTGTGACCACATCTCTTTACACTCCAGAAAGATATATTTTATACGATTGTTGGTGAATCGTAATCGTCAACAGCTAAGTCCCGCGCAACCCCATACGAAAGCAATACGTATGAAGACAATAGAATAACTGACGTATAAAACAAAACATAATCACAAAACGCTTTTATCTTTAAAATCACAGTAACAGAGAACAGAACAAAATAAACACAATAGCATGTTAATGGTACATAATTTTATGCGGCGAAGGAGATGAAGGCAGGGGAAATTCCCCCTTACGATGTTTTGCTACAGAAATCTTGAATGAGCGTTAATAGCGCACCGGATGTTGGTCATTAAGAATGTTTATGTGGAAACACAGGGGAGGAGAGCTAGTAAGGACCATATTTGAATAAACTTTTTGTCGTTCTTTACAAATACGGACATGCAGGTAATTATCAACGTCTTTTGTGCTACGTCTCCTATTGTTTATATTTAAATGAAATATCTTGTACAATAAGAAATTAATCAAGAACTTTGAATATGAACCTTAATTAACTTATTATGATAGCGATGGCTTTGCGACCTTCGATTGAAGTCACTAACTAACTTACTTTAATTATTTAGTATTATAGCTGTTTGAGATAAAGAAATAAGGCGTAACACACTCCACCTATCCACGCGGAGCAGCGTAACTGAAGTTCCACTCAATAACAAGGGGGCCCTGTGCCGCTTATGCATCGAAGCCCCAAACGACTTTGTTGTTACTGTGCCTCATGGTTGTATAGAACACATCGTTCGAAGCGACAACGCTTGCTTGTCACCTTGATAATACCTGTTGGTATAATTTTCTATGTATGTGCTACATGTAGTGTACATTTTGTACAGTTTTACTTTGTAGGGCTGAGATAAAACATGTCTTTTCTAGGTGTCACTGACCTAAACAGCTTCTAGAATAAAAATAACAATAAAATATCGATATAACATAAATAAACTGAGGTTGATAATATTACTCAATCTACATCTACATCATGATATGGCAGTACTGGGTCTGAGTTTTTTTCTATAGATATGTGTTATAGTGTGTACATGTTTGGCTAGGGGTATTGGCTGTCTCGCGGAAAAAGTAGGTATTTATGAAAACATGTTTTCACCACAAAATAAAAGTGTTCTTACAGCGACTATTATTACATTCAATTGCAATAAACGTTTCTACATTGCATTCGGATCCGGTACCAAACTATTATGATGGGCACCAGTCACTTAATAGACGAAAACGTTTGCGGTTACAGTGAGTACGCATCACATATAAAACCCTCGGGCAGATAGATCCTGTATAGAACCAATACAATAGATCTCTTTCTATTGTATTGGTTTTTCGCGATGCCTCATTTGTATATACACATACGACCTACAAACACAGGAAACGGCTGGTGTGTGGCCGTACTAATTTTGTAATCATCATTATTTTCGAGCGCGAACCGGTTACCGACTACCAGCCGGGTTGCGAGAGCGCGGCACGAGACGCGCGGTGTGACACTAAAGACCTCGCTTCTGACCGCCTACGACAACGCGCGCGATCGCATCGTTTGCACGGAGTTTATTTGTACCGATTTCCTTCGTTATCATAGTGCTTACAGTCCACTGAACCAAAGATTTTATTAAAGGACCTCAACAAATTATTCATATCATGGGTGCAAAGCGGAGACTCACCAGCGCTGCTCGTGTGACGTAGTCGGGCCGCGATCACCGCTCCATCGGCGCACCGGCATCGACTTGACGGCCGCGTAGCGCCACACCGGACGCGCCGCACTGCACTGCACAGCACACACTGACACACGCGCACGCACACGCGTACACGCAAGCGCGCACACACACACACGCAAACAACCACCGACACTACTCGCGGACAACACCGCACGACACCACTACACTTGCCCCGTTACGTATTCTTGACACACTCGCGAGCACTCGGCGCGAGGCGGTCTCACTTGACACCTGTAACAAAAGAAGTATTTGGTTAGGAACGATAACGATAACAATCGGTCAGTTAGCATAACCTGCTCTCGGTTGCATGGAAGCACTCAGGAACTTTTGTTACTAATGAGTACACGTAATAGAAAGGCAGCTTTTTATTACGGAACGGTGAAATGTCACGAATTTAAAACATAAAAACACATATATATTAAACCCACAAAGCTTTGTAAATAACTTATCTTAAACTATTTCGGTTCCAAAGGTTTAAAGTAAACAAAACTTAGGGTAACAAAAATATCAACACATAACTAGGCTTAACATGTAAATTAAGATTTGTTTGTACAATACATTATCATCTCTCGCCAAAACAAAACTCTTATCATACCAAATTAATAGCATACTAACAAAGTGAATACAAAAGCTAAGCTCTATAAGCGCTAGCGGTGACATAAACAAGTGGACATAGTGTTTTCTGCACTGTTTTTCATGTAACGTACGGACAGTTTCAAATAAACTAAACACACTTAGTTCGGACAAGCGTCCCACTCGTACGTGGCGCAACCGTGGCCTCGAGGCTACGAGCTCCATAAAAACCCCTCCGTATTGTTCTTGTATTAAAAAAAAAACAAAACCGTGGTATCGTAAAACCGTTTCCACTCACTCAACAGTTACATCAAAACACTCCGTATAGACTAGACGTGTAAGTTTACAATGTAGCGAATAATATGTCCACATTACAATATCAAACTGCACTATGGTTAGTTTCGATGTAACCTATTGACCTTAATAAATGCTCTTATAATTATTACAAATAATATGCGCCGAGGCTTTAACGACCGAAATGACTAGGCGTTTTAATATTAATAATAATTTGTTTATCACAAATATATTACGAGTTTTCAGATCGTAATATTATACAGTAGGGCTCAGTTAATGTCTTTACTATAATTATATACTAATATTTACGTTATCTATTATTGATGCATTATTAATGCAATACCTACACCTTGTTCATCAGATTCCAATGCATCAAAGAAAATACTTAGTTACATAAGATTCATTTCATTTATTTATAGAGAATTATCGAGTAGCTTATTTAGTAATGATCATCACACAAGTTAAACAAGTGAACAATTGCTGCTCAGGGATTTGACGAGCGGAATATAATAAGTGACATAACAAAACACAATTAATCTAAGGCACAAGGAGAAAAGTCAACATATATAGTTTTGAGTGTTAAATGCCATGTCGAAAAATAAGGGTAAGTGTAAAGTCGGCTCGCGTCATAACAAAGTCGATACCTGTACAGACAAAGTTGCAGTCTATGTACTGCAACAGTCATCGGTCACGACATTATTGTAACAGCGACGTCGTCGTCGGAACGGGACGGCCGGCGCGGCATTTACCAACCGTAAAGATAGAATACACTGTGAACTCAACTGCAACATAGCAAAAAACCTCCAATGTCTCCTTGTATTTCGCTCGTTTTTTTTAGTAATTACTAAAAGTCGGAATTCTGACAACTTACAAACTAGAATAGCCCGAGAAGTTTGTTCGACTGCGGCGTTTGGTGGGATACAGTTTAATTTATTCCAACATCGCGTTCGACTTACGCCTGTTACATAGTAACCAGGGTTCCGTAATAAGGGCGAGCCTGACATAAGATTGTTTGGTATTTTATGCATGGTTTTTTAAAAGTTTACACTTAATTTAGGTGGCAATAGGTCACTTTGCGGATTTTACCATACCAAGGGTTATGTTGCGAATCTCTCTCTGTCACAGCACCGCCCAGCATAAAAACGTTACAGTATACTTAATAGATCGAATGAGAGAATACAACAAGGATGTCACAATTCCGACCCAAAGTCCCCCCATACCATGAAATGTCCCTATGCTTTAACCGTGCGCTTTGTGCCCATTAACTTGTTCAAATCAAGTCGTATGCTTGCGGCCTGCATGTTCTATTATAAGAAAAAAAAAGGAAATACACACACATGTGTAGGTATATATTACGAAGCAAGACAAGCTTCATTAGGCCCGCGCCGTGTATGCAGCAATCCGTGTATAATATAAGCGTAAAGTTCATCGTAGCACCGGCCACCGTGTCATAGCTAATTGATGCGATAGCTAATCGAGTGTGATGGTGAAGTGGGGCGCGCCTTTATACTCATTGGTTAACGATAATCAACTACTATCAATACAATATAAGGTTCATGTTAACTAGACAGATGTACGAAGTCAAATGGACAATTTTATGAAATTATTTATTATTCAATTATTAAAAACCATATCCACACAAAAAAAATTGAATTTGAAATTATATCGAAGGCAGCACTTCTGCATGGTCATTATACACTTGAAAGTTAAGGTTTTAAGCGGCCAAAGGAAAAAAACTTTCTCAGTGCCTACATAAGCACTAGCAACGTGTTTTCTATTCAAATATACTTACATTAACACTGCGATGTACTACAGATATTGTGCTGTACGGGTGACGTGGAATGCGGTGGTCACATTTAACGTAAAAATACAAAACTGCAATTCATCAACATCACATACTTTATCTGTAATACGGCTATCTAACCTCTCGTATTCTACGTAAATTTATCTGCAACACCAAAAATTATGAAAATAACGTTGTTAAGTACAACAATTTAGTGCAGTTAGCCGGAACATTCAACGGACAGCACGGTACATCTGAGCGACGGAACGGAACTAGCTCATAAATATTTATGTATATCATAGTTGCGGGTGATATATAGTTTGCACTTGTCCTTCCACTCCACTATAAAGATTTGTGTGAGACGATAGTAATAATTCATATTTTTTATTATGATTGTTTAGTTTACTTACACCTTTTCCCATATTGTCATGTTGGCTTGATGAAATACATATATGAGCATAAATACGTACACATGTATGTGTCAGTGTGTGATACATATATATTAACACATATTATGAACCGTTTCCACTACACATGGCTAGATACAACTTAGATTGTGTAACTACGTATTAGTTTGTAATAAATAAAACAGATAAATGGTATAACTGTCAAATCACAGATGTCGCTAGGGTAAGAATTTTTTTATTTATGTTAGACTAGCAAACTGCCCTCGCGTCACTTCAGGATAACTACGCCTTTGCATTATATTAAATTAATTTCAAACTTTTTTATTTATGGACGGATTGCAATGAAACAAGTATGAAGTGACGCTTATTGCAATACATTAGTGACAACCAGAACGAAATCGGTTAAGCCATTTCTGAGATTAGCGGGAACAAACGCACAGGCAAACGGACGAAAATTCTAAGAACTATTGTTTTGGGTTCTATTGCGTTAATTAAGGTCCGTAACAATGTTTTTCGTTAGAATTTTATTATAACTATAGGTATAGATAATTTTGTGACTCTTTCATATTAATACAAAAGCTTGTTATTTTTCATTTACGCCAAACTATGGCCTACACAAGCGAGTAGAATGCGACATTATTAATTATGTGCATCCTTAATTATGTATTTACATGACCGAATGACTGTGGTTCAACTAACAACGGGTGTCTCGAAGTATTCGGTTCAATTAAAAGATAACTGCCGTTGATAATGGTATCGCTTCGGCATTATCGCAAAATGGCCGCCGCCGGTCCGCTCGGTCGTTTAACGCGTCGCCATTGTAACCGCTACGTGTCCAACGATCTTATCGCCGCCGTCGGGATTCCGAAATCGAACCGCTTACTATTGACTTTTGAGTCGTATTAACTTCAATCAGAACTTGTTTTATGAGCCATCAAAAAACAAAAAAAAAACATTGTTACAAGTGATTTAAGTCGCGGGCACAGTTCCGCACCTTCAACGTGTAGCGCCGGCCGGTTTGTGCCTAATTTTTTGCAAGCCAAGCTTACATTAAAACACCAGATAATATCGGCCTGACGCTACTAGTAGTTGAAATGGCATTGCACACGTAACATTTCTTTAAAGACCCTAATAATATAGAAAAGCGAAAGAAATTAGGGGCATTATTATATAATTACATAAAAACCAAATTCATAAAGTCTCTGCTAGATAGTATGCGGATCTAAATTTTTCGACGACAATGTTATCTATCACACAGATCAATCGCAATGTGGACTTAAGGCACATCTCCAAAAGATTAAGAACTCACTAGATTTCCTGAAATTGATAAAGAATATAAATTCTCGAAACTGAAATTTCAATGTGGGCGTATAATCAAAACTAAACAAACACCAGTTATAAGTCACAACGATATAAACTCATTACCGACTGCCGTCCTTGACGGTACAAACTTCGAGATCCTCTCTCATCGGCCGCAACAGTCACATTTCTGGAAACCAACGTCAAGTTACTACTGCTGAGGGC
>PDGT01000083.1:155027-181905 GCA_003671415.1 Megathymus violae | reverse complement strand
CTTTGAACTGTTCATTGTGGGGGCTCGTGAGCGGCCCGTGGACAAAGCCGCTCGAAACCCGTTATCGTAATGCATACAGTTGACAACGCAATATTTCAAGCTACGGCATCGAAAGGTGCGAACGCGTGTTTTTCCATTCATTGCAATATTATCTATTTATACTCGATATTACAGGGGGAAATATGTTTACCTTACGTCGATAATGTCATGAAATAGGCTTAATAATAATTTATTTCGTTAAATATTGTAAGGGCTCTATATATTGTACTCGTAAAAACGCTAATTTTATATCAACATTTATATAAAAAACAAAAAAGCTGTTTGTCTGTCATGTTTTAGATTTAGTTTATTAACGTAATAAATTCCGATGCGGTAACTATTATTTATTAAAAATCTTCAACGAGGTTTGTATTCATAAACCATAAGGACTATTATATCATAAAACAGTAACTACAGTAATCACCATCTCTATCACAGTAAAGCGGCACGCAACGGTTACTGGTATACTAACACGACTGCTAAATTTTATTTGCGATATACTATGTATTTACAATACAATGTATATCTTTCTTTGGACGAATATGGATATATAATAGATTGTATTACATAATTATGTGGCTCCGTCAAGTTCCACATTATAATGTATGAAACATTTCAAACAATTTCATTAATAATAACAAATTATAAACAAATTAAAGTTCGTGTATCCAATATTTGGCGTTATAAACAAGGCATAAGGGCGAGTATCGCCTAATGTACTGGAGTTATTTCTTATCAGTTCGTTTGGGTTAGAGTATCAGTAATACAATAATAAAATTTATTTATTTGTATAAAATTAAGTACTAGAATAATAAATTAACATAAATTGGACGCTCCTAGTGTAACGTCGTCTCACCTCACAAAACTCATTTGGACACATACAGTTATGACTTTAATAGTTTCAGCTTAAATTGTTATCCATACTATATCCATGTTATCCATACCAATTGCCGAAACGGTCCATAGTCAGTACATTGCATGGGTCACGGGTGTTTGTTCAGTTTATATTTAATATCATACGAATAAATACACACGTAATTGCCTTTATAATGTATGTATTTAAACTCATTTTATATTTAAGTCAATACGGGCAGACTACGGATTTTGTATAGTTGGAAGTTTTTCTTAAATTACATACCACGTGGCAAATGATATTATTTTTAAAAATAAAATATTTACAGCACACTCGTTCCTCCTTATGCACGATATAAGAACTGACACTGCACATATATGGTTACGTCATCGACCATTCTTTACCTCCGCCGCTAAAGTAGAAAGCAAAGACATTGTCTCATATACGGCTGACCGCAATGTCCGTCCTATTGTACTCGGAGGCGGGGTCGACGTGGAGAGTGGACCGCGTTGACCGCATGACCGCTCTCTCTACATTTCTATTACAATAGCTTCTTTTCGAGGAATAAATAAAAATAATTTAAAAGGTTTATTTTTTAAACTTAAAACAAGAGCAAGTCTTCATCTCAGTCACAGTAACTACAGTAGGTACATGCAAAATTATGGAGGCGTATGTTTTCATCAACTTTGATATTAGTATTATCATGATCTAACACACGAAAACTTTTGAAAAACTATGAATGATGACGTTTTTACTTCTTGCTACTGACAATTCCTGACAGGATAAAACAAAGTTGATAATAAGAAGATATGTCCCCATCGCAATTCTAATACGAATTGTATGAAGTAGACATAGTTAACTATGTCACGAGTCACTCGAGGCTGTCCTCCCTATCAGTTTTGTATCAGATGTACTGACTTCAATTGATTTATAATTCTGGCGTGTGGCTGAATTTCGATCGTAGCTCGTGTTAAAAAAGGGAACTTCAATATAAATAAATATTCACAACAAATCTTCATGAAGAAATAGTGTCACCTACTACAGTACCGAGCCACATTCACAATAGGTTCAACAAAACCGGTGAGAAATAAAGCTCTAATTGCAGACACGGCTGTTCCCTCGCCGCCGCCGTCGTCGCGCGACGCGCGTAGCAAAACACGATGGATAATTTACGACGCGCCGATAATCTTGACCGAGTCGACTGACGAGCGATCGTCGTAACCGACCGAATTGATGGCCCCCGTGAGTAATCCCCACCTCACACCCGTCAAGCCGTAATACAAATTTAATTGCTCGTCCGATGTAAATTTCCTCCCGGTGAATTTCGATATCTTATCGTTCGATATCCGGTTCTACGAATGGGAAATTTATACGCGGGCTCGACTCGATAAGTGAGATGGATATTTAGATGTGATATAATAAACCCACGTTTTGCATTAATTAACTTCTTACATTTACATTTACACAGCGGAATCTTAACATACCATACATGATCTGTATATAGCTTACGTATATTTAACAAAAAAAAAAAACAATATAAAATTTTCACTATCAAAATATGTAGACACTAATTAAAATTGTAATTACTCAATATGGAAATAAACCTCTTTATCTTATAATTAATCAAAACTTAATACGCCATGCGGTAGAAGCAATTAGTTTTACATATAGCCTCATCACTTTAACATCATTAAAATTGTTCTTATATATGTCTATACGTGTTAGTTTATTCATCATAACACAAGGGCATCCCAAAGTTATCATTCGCTGATGGTGCAGTTACAGTCATTACAGCATTCAAATTATTGTATGTAAATAAGCGGGAAACTAGCATTCGTGCGACAATTCGGTCGCACGTGGAAAACCAGGACGCCTAATCCAATACGGACCAATACGTCGACGGGCAACCCGTCGTCCCTCTACAAAATCCAATCCAAACACACAATCATTTCACGGTTCCCAGTCGGGAAGGCTTCTTGTCATATAGCAAGCATATCTGCATGGTGTAAAACTCAGTCTACTTGAAAGAAAAAACTTTGTCGGTACAAGGATTCTCCCGCGTCTGAAACTCAACGATAACAATTCGAGCTACGGTTGGGTGAGGAGGACGCTCGCCGGTGTGAGTGCAGTATCTGTCGCGTGTATGAAGATAAAGTATACGTACTCTCCGCTCGGCAACACGTTAAGGAATTACGGAGCTGTGGGTCGCCCGGTCGACGCGCGCCCGGCGCGGTATATACACTTTACAGGCTGCTATGAATATTCAAACAAAACTAACGTAGCTCTATTGTACATGTGGACATGTTTCGTGATGCTAATGAAGTAATGCCGTAACTAAAGCTGACGCCACAATTGCATGTAATCTACCGAAACCCTTAACCGTTTATGTTTGACGCTTAACAAGTGGATGCTACCCCATATTGCGTGCTTATGTGCGTTATGTTTATTTTTTCAATAATTCCTTTATTACTCCCAAAAAACTTTCGACGTTTTCGTGCCAATACAAACAACAAAAATTGAACTTAAAAGAACAAATAATTATATATCCTCAGATACGCGGGTACATTTTTAAATGATGCCCTAATTCTTTGAGGAGTGAGCCGATGATAAATGATTTTGAGTTTGATTCCCAGCTGGAGCAGTCACTTATGTAACAAGCATTCAGTTTGTCCTCCTATGTTGGTTTTTTAAAGTGAATGTAAATCTTATGGGTAAGTATATTTCGATACGACCTGCTGTATTGTAGATACCAAGAAACAACTGCGGTAATTCCAATGTAAGCGTTTTTACAATAACCTCTGTACAATAATTGAATTGAGTGTTTAGCTTGAATATGAAGCTGATGACAAACAAACGACTGCGTCATCCATCTACATTAATTATTACATGCTTATTGCGCGCACGTCATAAACTTCCTCGTTAAATATGCATGAAAATCTTTTACAGACTTCAATAATGAGCGGATACCATATGTCTCAGTTACCTAACTAGATAATATTTCATTCGTTTCTCGCTCCAACACGTCAACCATCCTAACTTGTGCCACCATCTGTGACGTGAAAACTCTTAACAAACACTTCAAACTCTTTTCACACTTGCGTGATTACTTTGTGACAAGTGAAACATTAACAAATGCACTAAAACAAAACGCACTTCTTCAAAAAAGTATAATGGTCGTATGTCTGAATACACAAAAAAATATTAACAGTTAGAAAAAAATGTCATACCTTGTAGTCATTACTTCATACGCCTTTAATAAATAAAATAAATTCACGTTCACAATATTATGTAAGCACCAGCGCTGTATAATCTGTAGTATTATTTTCATATTAAACGACACGGCATACCGTCAAACGTCAGCATCAGTCAGTCAATAAGCATTTATAATGCGTCGCTTCCAACGGACTTATAATTTCATGAACTTGTTAGATGCCTGTCGTAACTTCTCAACCAACTCTGTGAACTGTTCCAACTTTACAAGTAACAACTATATGCTGAACTGTAAACTCATTTATGAATACTTTTCATAGAAGCTCATTCACCAGGGAGTTGTAACTATTTTGTACATGCGTTTGTCGTATTTTATACTTATATTTATTTTTTTATTGATGTTTTTTAAACGGCCGGTGAACGAGAAGACTACACAAGTCACTTGATGGGCAGTGGTCAGGGCTGCCCTTGCACATCTGCCGTTGCCAATCAATTAGGAAGCTATAAGTCCGCTTGTTAACCGGCACTCAAGCACTCAAGTTTAAAAATATATCTCCTTCTGGATTAATGTAACATTGTTGATACTTCTAGTATTACCAGTATTACATTGTTATAATCGACGCTGATAGATAGATGCCATCACATGACCCGTAAACAAGCTATAAAATTTCTAGATTATTTTATGATGCTCCTGGTATTCAACAGTCGTATTGTATCTTTTTATTAATATTATATCGTAAGGTATAATTTTAAAAAGGCGGACGTAATGCTAAGTACTCTATACCCTTTGAGAGGTTCGGATGTTGTGGTAAATGTATTTATACCAAAATCATAAATCGTGTTACAATATAATACTAACATTTCGTCTCATACAATTAAAAAATATAGTCAAGTTTCTAATAGTAGTTTAGTCGGATTCACCCTACTACGATAACAACAACGCGAGTATGCCACTATATAAACCAATGGTTATATGTATTCTAATGTCGTACAAACAGCAAGTTTGTTTGCTCATCCGGTTTAGTCCAACTTGGCTCAAGTAATATATCCAAATATATAGCCAAAGTTCCCAGAACCAACGTATGTAAACTTACTCAAAGCAATACTTAGTTAGTGATGCCCGGCTTGATGTTCGTCCATCCGAATGCGTGGAATGGAAACGACTATCACCCAAGTGTGGTATTTATGTATGTTTGGTTGTTGTTAGGTTATTGCAGGCTTACAATGACCTACAGGCGGCATGGGTCATTGACCTTCCGGCTCGTACAGGTGCTCTCCGGACATGGATGTTTCGGAAAGTACCTGTGCCGTATAGCCGGAAGAGAGCCGACCAACCAGTGTCACCATTGTAGTTGTGACGAGGACACGGCGCAGCACACTTTAGAGGTGTGCCCAGCATGGGACAATCAGCGCCGTGAACTCGTCGCTGCTATGGGGGACGACCTCTCGCTCGTTGCTTTGGTGAAAGCTATGGTGGAGAGCGAGAGATCGTGGAAACTCGGAGTGTCCTTCTGCGAAGAAGTCATGTCGCAGAAGGAGGCTGCGGAAAGGGAGAGAGAAAACACTTCTAACCTCCAAATCCGCAGCCGGCGAACCGGGCGTAGGAGAAGAAGAGCAACCAACGCCCATCTCCGACCCCCATAACAGAGGCTATGGCGTAGGATACGGGGGTGTCCTGCGCCGAAAGAAACGAGCCTCGAGGTGATGCGCACGGTGTTCCCGCGTGCACCTCAAAGACGGAGGGATGAAGTAGCTCCAGATTCATCCCGCACAGAGACGGGCTCTCTAGAAGAGCGAACGCCGTCGGGACCGCGGAAGAATGCGGGAGCGTACCCGCAGTCCCGACAAAGGGCGCTTAGAGGAACACCGTGGGGTTTTAGCCGGTAGGAGTGCGGCATATCCTCGCAGTCACCCCCGTGGCTGCGAGGAACCCATGAGGGTTTCCCCACGTAAAAAAAAAAGGCTTACAATGACCTATGGTTCGGTCTCTTTATTGGTTCTATTTTTCAGTACTACAATTGTAATTCTACTCTTCATTTAGCGGTAATACATAGCGAACTGATCTTTCACTTCTTACGACTTCGAGAAACACTGATAAATAATATCGAACAAGCACATAATTTTGAACAATTAGACAGGCGTGCGGTATACGAAATCTATACAATCGTGCAAAACTATCATTTATCACTTAACCTTAGAAATTAAAAAATCTTTAGAAATCACAAGTATTATAAAAACAATTTTACGGCTCAATCAACTTCTAACGCTACATTTTATCACAATTTGGGTGACCGGTCGAACGTGACTGATATTTAGTTTATTCGTAAATATGGCACTTTTGAAACCATACATGGCAAATTTAACACAATATTGTTTAAACACGTAAGCAGCTTACGGGTACTATGTCGAATTTTGTGTCGTAGCAGGTAAATTTACGACAATGGCAACAACACCGGCCACTTCCAGAACGGGACCATAATAGCACGTTATCTTTGTGCGAGCCAACGACTTGTATCTGTGTAGTTCACAGAGGGCGGCGCAGGGCGGGATACGGGGGAAGGGCGACGGATAAACTTAGTCCCGAATTACCAACTCGACTAACTCGTAACATGCAATATTCGCGCGGTTATATTTGTTTATCTTCTATGCTCATATAAGTTCCTCTACGGTGTCGTCATTAATCTATAATCCCGTTATCGAAGTATTTTTATATTATTGATTATTATTCAAGACTTATTTAGAAATAATATCCCTAACTTTCTAATGAAAGATACAAAATATTTTTTTTGTTATTAAAATTAAAAAAAAAACCAGTTGTTCCAAGTCGATAGAAACTTTTCCAACTAGATATATTACACGAATTCATAAATATATAGTGAACTTTTTAATTTAGTTATAATTCTAGATATACAAACACCCAGATTAAAAAATTTGTATACATATTAAGAATCGATGGAAATTCAATATTTTACAGCTTTGATCTCATCCGCTCTGTAGTACGTATAATATCAAAATTTTTGAAATCACTGTTCGCTCCAGATTTAATAAATCCGCATGGAAATCTGTGAAGTAGGTTTAGGTTCAATTGAGTTTTACTACTACATAACATTGGTGAGACGCAAATAACATTATCGGTATCGTCTTCAAATTATTTGTATAAAAGTCTTACTCTCAGACACCCCTTCATCACGCATATCGAATCACTTTCACTTTTCCGCTTTACTCTTAGATCACGTTCGATTAAAATTTCACTCAAATATTTCTTACTAATGTAACGTTAATTATCGTTTATATTTATTGGTAACGAGCCAGTGATATACACACATTTAACATTCCAGCTGTTGCAAAGTACTAGTGTTATACTTCAATAAAGATAAGATGAAAACACGTGTCCGCAAAACACATTAATGGCAACAAACTTATTGCAACCTTGTATCGATTAATTAATCCGCTTAACCCGCACTTACCCACAATTCCAGCAAAGTTACAATCGTTGGTCGCGATCTGTTTATACAAATAATTTTGTAACGTCCTGCCTATAATTTGTTTTAAGCAGGCAACAAATTCTGATGTCGTATTCACCATTTGGTTAGAGAATTTCTTCCGAAAAGCAAATATTTATATCACATTTATATTAAATAATAATGAAATCTTTGTCTTACATTCAGGCTTACGGATCTATTCTTTTTTGTTGTTTTATAGTACTGTTCTTGCATAAAATAAATAAAAGAAAATTAAAGTACGTCACTGTAGTATTTAAATTCACTATTATGTTTTAAGTGATAATTTAAATAACATTATTTTTCCCAAGGCCACCACGCAACAAATAATTTAATAATAATGTTTAGTGGAAGGAAAAAAAATTACCTACGTAAGTTTATTTACAGAACAATTACATTTTTAAATGATTTTGAATCTGATATTATATCAACAGTTAAGTATTTATGCGCACAAAAACCTATGATATCATAGAAGCAAGGTCAAATTCGCACATTTCATCCGCTTGCCCCGTTTAATATAATTCGTACAAATTACAAAACAATCCTCGTTTAAAGACACTAAATACGAATGAGAGAGAGAGAGAGAGAAGAAGAAGAAGAAAGTGAGCGCTTCAAAAAGTTATAATGAAATTCACGAGCAATAAAACTCCCCTTTAGACTAACGCCCGGTCCCCTACATATAGGTACATTCAAACGGGGTAGTCAGCCCGGGGAAGAGCTCAGCGGGGAAATGTAAATTTAATACGTTGAAATTGTTACAAGACATCGCCGGAATCACGCCGTCGAATAATGGAATATCCGGGAATCCTTGATCGCACTCTTTTTGCACGATCTCTTTTTGCTTTTGTTTTACTTTCATTGCTTTAGAATTTTTCATCGCAATTTCAATTGAGTTTTTATTAAGCTTTTTTATCTGTGTCTTTAACATGGATCTCTTCGTACCATTAAATGCGACTAGTAGCGCTCTAATGTGGTCACTATCCTTGCCGTCCCGAGGTACGCGGGTTCGATACAGGGTGGAGGCTTTCATTGACTCGCGACACAAGCAATTTACGTGCAGCGGTGTGTAAGTTCACGAGCCCTTTGTTATTATTGCCTATTACTAGTTCGGTAAATTCAAAATATGGGAAGTAGTAACATGAGATGTCCTCAAATGGTTCGTTTCCATTAATAGAAACGTCCAATAATATGCGAGGAGACCATACCATCCCCAACTAGTTTAAAACTCAAATGGTTACTTAATAATAATGAATCTTTATCCGATATCCTATGTACATTTATGTGAGAGATGCTACTCCTCAACGAATTAGTTACAAAGTTTAGCACAAGCGCTCTTCGAAATCGAATTGCAACTACGAAATCAACTTGCGCCATACTATTATATAAATATATGCTACAAAACTACATAACATCACACAAACTCATTACCTAGCGAATCTCATTGCCTTTTAAAACTTAGCATCTCTGCTCGTTATAAGGGAACCTTTAATAGACCAGGTAATAGACCCATCGTGATACGAACTTGCAGAGTTTGACTCTAAGCCGGCATAAGGCTTTAACAAATAATAGTTGTTTGAGATATCTTAAGTGTGACACATATGAGGGATGCTAGTGTAATGTGTGAATGGGTGAGCGTTTATTATGTTACATCCGTGTGATTATTCAGCGTACAGTAAACAGCAATACAACAATCCGCAAGTCTTGTCCCCGTTGAACGCTCTATCACCTGTATAATCAAAAGCGTTTATTTCTGTATCCAAAGTGGAGTGAGTGAGTGAGTGCCAGCCAGTAGCCGTTTATTATGTTAGCAGATCTAAATATGATACAACCACAGAATACTTCTTACATAGACGAATAATCAATCATTATGGTATCAACATTTTAATATATTGTAAATAAGCCGATGATAATAACATGAATGTAATTTTTTTTTGACATTAACTATCCAAAAATAACGAATGTACACTGCAGATAAATCGACTAGTTGTCACTCGGCCCGATTTATTGCACAATAATTACGGTTCAGTACTATTTAATTAATTTTATTGAACAGTTTCGTCGCCTTGAAGCGTCATTACGCGGCTTTATTCCTAATAAGCGTGATTTTGGCGCTATTCATAATTTACATCTCGTTGTTTCTGTAATATATTGTGAAGAAGGTCCAATAAATTTCTAATAGTCTAGAACATTTGTTTATCAAAAACTTTTAATGCAAGCATTTTATAGTTTCTGATCAATTTGTATAATTTTAATTTTTTATTCTTTCAGACAAGCATTTTACGCAACATGCCTCTGTTTTGCTTTATATAATATAAAAAACTGTTTGAAATTACAAAAAGAAAAATTATAAAATTTATAAGCGGTTTAATAATATTTTCAAAGCTGTATTAAAAAAATTACATGTCTTCATTTATAACATACATCATAAAATAAAACTGTATAAAAACAGAATTTCGCCTGTTAATGTTGACGCAAGCGAATGCAAAAGTTTCATATCATAAACATATGTTTTACTGAACGGGAAAATATAACACGAAATTGAATTTAAAACGAACTTACTTTTTTTGCCTAGTACATATTTCCTCTTTATTTTTAAAGTTATATGGTATTTTTTTTCCTTCTTGTTGACGAGGTTCTGTTAAGGTAAACGGTTTACTTAATTACTTATATAATAAATAGCAAACGTTTTTCGATGTGTTTTTCTAATGACACGGACTCACTCAATGAATGTTTATTTCACAAAAAATGCTGATATCTTGCATGAATAATAAATCATAAATAATATCGACCATTTCTTTGATTGTTGGTTAAACTAATTAACTGTATGTGATAAAATAAATCTACAAGGCGATTTTAAAATATGAACTAACGATGGCCAAAAAAAATATTGCCTACAACTAACACAAAGTAAATATAATTTGACTGAAAATAAACGACTACGTTAAGTTATACATTTAGATGTGCAATGCGCACTCTCTCAAGTATAACGATGTTTATATCCTGTGCATGTGTTCGTCGCTTATTGCATAGCCGTCTGAAAACCGAAATCTGTACATCTGATTTAGGAGTGACCGTTCATAAAGTATAAACAATCAAACAAACATACCGTCAAAAGGCAAATTATATTAAAAAGAAAACTGTAAAATATTTTACTAATGTTCATGGCTTTACAATAATTTGAATTGTCGGTTTTCACAGAAAAAGTAATAAATTGTTGGACTTTTTCTTAACTGGGATCGTACATTTAATTAAAAGTTATAATATAGTTACTGTAAAGAGGAATACGCTCAAAGAAATTAGAAAGAAGATCGTTTGTTTCCACTGAGTGAGAGAGCATTTTTAATTAATTTTCACTGAACTTACATTCAATGATTTTTTTGTACTAATTACAGCGACGTCGAATTAAGTTTCTTACTTCCTTTGAGGTATAAAAAAACATAATTATTTAATAATTTATTATTTTCGTAAAAAGACTAAAAAAATACTTAATAAACAAAGATATTTCTTCACATCTGAGACGTGTAACCCAATGCGGCTAAGTCGCTGGCGAGTTGTATATTATGCAATAATATAATATAAGTATAATTATAGAATATAACATAACTATGAAAATGTATTTTGTTATTATACGCATGCACATAAAATACATTAAATATTACCTGCAATGGCGAAATTATACAGGAAACTAACACCACAAAATTCATGGACTTACAAGTAGACAGTGACAGACCTTAGATGGATAGCTCGTTCAGAGTACATTTGCAAAAGACTCAATTAGTTTTTATATGCCTTGCATTTATTATAAAGTATAATAAAGCAGAACGTATCACTTGCAGCGTCCTATGGTTTTGTATGCTCTATCGTACATAACGGCATCTTTTGGGGGAATACTAAAATCTGGGAAGATGCATTTGAAACACAAAAAAATACTTGCGCGCTATTGCAAAAATACCCACCAGAGGATCATGTAAGCCTACCTATAACAAATGTACATTACATACAGTGTTTTATCTGACGAGAATATGTACAACACCTAGTATATTGGTGTTGGTTTAGATAAGATAAGAACATTAATACACGGCGACCGCCGGTGGGGTATTATGTATCTACGAGCTGATAACCTGATGGTTACCTCATCGGAAAAATTAGAAAATGTGTCACGATCACGACGGGTGTTGATGATATACAGATCTGAGTGCAATTGACTATGGACTATGGTTAACATTGAACAGGACCGGTAACCAGCAATAAAAACTGAGATACCGACACCAACCGATACATACACTTGACCGACCATACACAATTTATTTTAAATTATAATACAACAAACAACAACAGACGAGCACCATGTCAAGTTTAAATTTAACTTGTTAAAATAGTGAACAGAAACTAAACATTATAACAACCCAACAACAACTCTAAGGTGGCATAGACTAATAAAATGAAATTACAAACTCTCAAGATCCTAGAACAAACAGTATATTTGTGATATGAATGTCCCACAGGGACTCAAAACTGGGTCTCCTCGCACGGTAGGCAAAGTAACTACCAAATTCGCCGCAGGGTCGTCGCGCTTCTACTCTCTATTTTCGTTGACTAGCTTCTCTTGTTTTTCATGTTGACTCGACACATTCATAAATCCTACAAAAACACACACTCCAAGTGAACCACAAATGAGCTACTGCAACAAGTCGTTTAATTAAAGGGAGTAAACCGGTAACAAAGTGGTTATGAAAAAACTAACGAATACAAACGGCCCACTTCTGTTGAATGACGGCGACGCGCGGCGCGGCCCGAGACTGTGGGAACTTGAAATACCGTGAGTTGTATGTATCATAATCATAAAACAGATAAGTCCGATATGTCGTACCAGTAAATGTATCCAGGGAATATTTTCTGGGCTCTCGTTGTGATTTAACGCATTGGACACTTTGTTACAGGCACACCGATCGTGTAAACTGTGACTTGTTCGTTTTTTTTCTTTCAAATTCAAATAGTTTCGGAGATTTGGATTTGGAGATATATATTTTTAAATCATAACTAAAATTAAATAAAGTAGGATTCAATTTTTTTATCGGATGTACCGCATAATAAAATAAAATTTGTGATCCTTACAGCTCCCGACGTACCTACCTAGATCTAGATGAACTTAAAAAATTGTGTCGGTTTTAACAGCTTCGATCAAATCAAATATTCGTCATTTCACGTGTACATAGTGTTAATGTCCTTTAGGTTATAATTACTGTAAACAGTCTGATAATTTCGCCAAATATCTTCTCGTTTTCGTATTTCAGCTGTCGTCGTGTCGGTGTCAGGCAGAACACGACATTGTCGTAAAACGTTAATACAATAGACATATTATATATTAGTACCTGGGATACCGGGCTCCGCTCGGTAATTTGGTTTTTTTTTAAAGCAAAATCGTGTTTTCTCGAAGAACATAAATATGTAGATATTAGTCATTGAATTAAATTAATTGAACGTTTTGGAATAACGTCACACAGCCGCATCTTACAAAATTTTGGACCACCGGTAGGTTGTAAATCATTAGCAATAATGCAATTACCACAAAATGGTATAAAACAAATGTACAATAATATATTTAGTTCATCGATACAGAGGTGACTACAATACAATGCCTAGCAAAATTGCTTTCAAATAAAACTTAAGTAAAATCTTCGGTAAGTCGATGGAAAAAAGTAAACTGTATCTATCAAACTACAACTGTCATCCAAACCGACAAAATGTATACATTGACGGAAATTCAAAGGTCATTAGTATTAACAACCACCTCAAATGCGATTGAAAGTTATATAATAATAAATAAATAATAAATAAACGTTTACACGCTCACACCCCCGCACTAGGATCCCCTGTGTTGCGGGTGGCATGAACGTACACAAATGTTACATCACAAACACCCATGACCCGAGAACAAACATTTATCTGTCACATAAACGTCTGCCCCGGCTGGGAATTGAACCCGGGACCCCTCGCTCGGCAGGCAGGATCACTAGCAACTGGGCTATGGGGTCGTCAAACCGATAAGATAATATGTCAATATGTGGTCGTCACTATAAGATACGCCAACATAAAAAAAGTATACTTGTTCAATTTAAGCGACCAAGTTGGTATAGAAAAGGTCACGTTAAACATTTTAATCTGTCAAGAGCGGACCCCATACATTATTACATTATGTGACACACCCAAATACCGACTAGTACACAATTACTTTACATACCCAGTCGCGCTATTACGCGTCAAGGCCACCTACTACCACTACAAGGCCTGCCCGTAATCGATAACAAAAATTATCGAAGTCGGGCAGCGGCGGCACTCGGTCATTAAATAGCCAAGTAGTAAGACCACAGCCTAACACAATTTATCGTGCAGCCAGCCAAAAGAGACCTCTAGACGGATTACCAGTGAATGGGAAGAAGAAAAAGGGAGACGTGATTAAAGATTTCTAACAGCGTTCAAACTTTGATACTAAGAGCATCATTATCGTTTCAGGCAAATTACAATTGGACGCAGGTACCAATCGGCCACCTATCGGTTTCAATCATTGGATCGACTAGAATATTTGCAAGAGCATGCCGGCTATATCGGATTTGTTTATAATAAAAAGGTTGCGTTATTCTGATCCCATTATGTTTGTAGCTCGTAAGGCTCGAGCTGATGTCTTCCAATCGATATTTTTCACCCACGAGGAGCAGAGCAATATATGTATTTTTAATCGTTACTCCGAAAATCGGGTAGCAAACTTTCACTGCAACTAATTAATTTTTACAAAATTTGTACGATATCGTAGCCTTGTCGAAGTTATGCAAAGTGCCGGGTTTCATTTTGACGAAGACGATGGATCACTGTAAGTTGTTAGAGCCGTGGTAAATCTGTCGGGCGCTGCTGAGACGGCGCAGATTCGATCGCTTGCAACGGCGAGCGATGGGACGCGCTTGGGTCGTTCACCCCGCCCGGCCCGCTCGACTGACCGTCCGTGCGGCCGGGGCGACTTGCGAATGTCGCTCGACGATGGAGTTCTGCGTGACGTGAACGTGACGATTGGGATACGTTGGGGGGACGGCGGGGACAAACTAAGGTACATTGTGTCTAATTTATCAATGGCTGTCAGCAATCATCGCTTTATATAATATAATTTACGGACATACCTCTTAAACACGCAAGAATAATCTTGGCCAGATAAAACTATTTATAATAACAAGAAGAATCGCCTCCAGTATTCAGTTTTTAAATATAATTCTAAAACAACATACAGAACTCTCAAACCGGACACCCACATTATAAATAGTGACAATTTGCATTTGAACGGACATAAACCGGTTTATTATAAATATAAAGACCACGTTTAAACTGATTACGCAGAACCCGCGGCACGCTAATAGGATGTAGACACTTGTGTGGGAATAAACATAACTATGTAAGCAGCATTAGACGTAGCGAAGAAAATAAAAAAAAAAACTATCGACTCGCGAAAAGGATATTGATCTGTGTTCGCAACAATTATTTGGATTGAACAGACACAATGTTTTTGTTGTTAATCTAATCTGCGAATACTCAAGCCACGTACAAAATTAAGCATTATTTTTTTTTATTCCAGAAAGCGTACACACAATAAATAAACCATGTATGTAGTCTGTGTATGTACTTTTATTGTGTGTGGCACTATCATAGTGGTGTTCCCTTTTTATGTTTATGTTTTACTGAAAATATAAAAAAGAACCTTAAAACCAGTAAAAACATTTAATCAGTTCGACTATCAGAAGCTACACACAAAAAAATGTATTCAGTATGAAGAGTAATTTTTTATACATATCTAAGAGTATATACGAAAATACACAATAGCTTCAATCCATTGGGCGTGCCTTATAGAAAGCACGGGTTTCTTTTGGTTATTGAAGAGCAATACAACGTACACAACAGCAATGCTCCAGTATAGATTTGCGGATGGGTTAGCGGCACACTCGACTGTCGGAAGTATTGTATTCCACCCGAACATCCTCGTCCTCTGACAAGGCTTAACAACTCTCGATGATAACAATCGGAACCAATAGTTAATAAATCCTCGGAGGCACAGGAGCGCTCAAAAATATTCGCCACTGGCGATGACCCATCCAATTGCCGACCGCGCCCGCAGTTACTCAACTCGAGCGATCAGTTACAATAAATTGACACGAGTCAGGAGCGGTGAATCAACGTTTCGTACAACGCATAGAGGGACGTAAATCGTATCCGCACACTTCTTCAAATTTACTTAACGAGGCCGTATTGATTTTTCCTGTGAACATGATATTTCTCGTAGACGCCGACACAAGTGGAGTAACAAGGCGTTGCAACGCAACGGTCTAAAGTGAAGAACACGCAACTAACAGATCTAACATGGCACCCGACGTGAACATTAACCGCTTATTAACATCCCCACCGTTGACAGATCAATACAGTGTTTATTGCGACGCCGACGGCGCGGCGGCCGACGAGCGCCCCGCTTTGTGTATATTTAAACTTTTAAACTCATTAGAGAACCGCCGCTGTTAAGAAGTGAAACTGAAACAGTTTACTGAATTGTGCAAAAATTGCACGGAATTATCTTAGTCAAACGAAACCACGACCCTGCCTGATAAACAATGATGGTTCTACTTCCGAATCAAACATTTGTGACAGAAATATTTGTTATTGAGTTTTCCTTGTTAGTGGATTCATCTAACGCGGTAAACACGAACAATCGCAGTCTTTTTTTACTTACGCGATGGTCACTATTCTTCTTCACTTTGTATGACTTACAGGTGATGTTATCGTATCGTGTGCTAGAGTGCACTAACCGGATTTACGGCTGCCACTAGCTATTGTTACCTTTAAAAGCGTTGGACAAATCAATATACTGACTGACTGACTGATTTTTGCGGTGAAGACGAAAACTCAACAAGAGTTTTAGTCAATGTAAAATTCAATTAGCGATAACGAAATTCTTCAACTTCACAATTGTATGAGGTGCGAAAAATGTAATTGATTCGTCACACAGCCCTCTATATACAAATTTTTCGAATTTCGTTATCATCAACAAAATGTTACATTGCTTATGATACTATTAGATTACTTTTGATACACTCTGTGTTTTTATATATTTGGTAATTTCTGCCACCATATATTCTCCTTATTACCTTGGATTGACTGAAAACCACCACCACGAGGTCTAAGACAGGTATAACAACAAAGAATAAAGAAATCAATTGAACTCGGTGCGGATTATAAATAATTTGATTAGATTTGATTAGAATTCCATTCCATACCCTGACCGACCCCTTCTTCGACCCCTCATCCGAATTTACTTCAAACTTTGCGGAGTCGAATTCGTAATTGACCAGAGAGTTTTGGGTGGGCAGCTTTGCGCTTTAAAGTTTTAATCTGTATTTTTAAGTGGTTCCCGGAAGTTTGGTAATCTTTTAAGGAATTTAATGTTCTTCGGATCAGTTTTGTCTTGTTAAGAACTTGCTTAATTACAGAGACGGAAACTTGGGACTTTTCACCGGTATCAGAACCGTCGTCGTTCATCTGGTGATAATAACCGCTACCACTAAATATATCAGAAATAGTAATCCTAAAACAAAGTAATTATTTATTATGATTATTTTACATAGAATACTTCGTAAAGTATTGTACCCTCCAAGAATCCCCTGAAATGGATGACATATATTTCGTTTAGATTGTAGGAGATTCAATGCAGCCTCACCGTTTCCGTCTTGATTCGGTGACTCTGCCTGCAAAGCGACATGTTCCAGCTTCGATAACAGGTCGTGGTAGACATTTATACTATGACGCATAAATGTTTGTCATAGGGTCGCATTGAAATATTGTAGAAAAAAAAAATAGGCTTACAATATATATTACATAATCCAATAGATATGATAATACATGATAAGTGTGCATAAGCTATTTAAAGACTGGCCAGACGAGCCACTTAAATCCTAACAAGATCGACTGCGACAAGCCCCTTAATACGCAACTTGCCTAATTAGGTTTGTGTGTTGAAGTAAGGAAATCACATTACACTGGAATTTAAGTACTGAAGTTGTATTTCGTGAAAACAACAACGAAATTAACATAATTATGACATTTACAACAATAATAATAACATAGAACAAATTTGGATTTAAGATATGCTTTAGTGGCACTGCAGCTTAGCGTGTTACAAGTTGAATATGTTATTCCGGTAATAATGACGTCACGAAAGTACATTTATAATTTACAATATAAAGATCTAACGTTCGAAGCATCGAATATTGGAGAAATCTAATCCAATTGGCGGAGTCACGTACAAATATATTCGACGCATAACCCGTATCTAAACGTCCACAGATCAAGTTCATTGGTGTAACGAAACAAAACGAAACTAAAGTAACGTGGACCAAAAAACTGAATCAACATCCGCGGTCGTTCAACTCGCCCGCGATACAGAACACGGAGCGCTTCCAAACAAAGAGGCTGAAACGCGGGCGGGGTGTCCTTTCCGAGCCGCGTTCGGAAGAGAAAGATACCATTTTCAAGTTCATCGCATGCGTTCATCGAGTAATGGGGAAGGCGGTCAACAGTCGGGTCGGGTCGGGTCGAGTTAGCCCGCGTGCAGACAGGTGAGGCACGACGTCGCACAAGTTTCGCGATCGATCCGGTCCCGCCCCGCGCCCGCCGCGCGCCCGCCGCGCCGCCGCATCGTGTGACTGACCGCGTCCGCGTCGCGTGTGCACTCTGCCCTATTGAACGTAACTCGGACGAGTGATACGGATACGCGCTACAGATTAATCGTGCTTCGTACCTACAATGTATCTACTTTGTTAATGGCGGTCGGCAATAATCGTTTTCCGTGCGCTCGCTGTCGTATATTGCTATATAGAGAGATATACACCCTATTACACAACATTATTAACAATATATACAATATTAATAATTTAAGCACAGAATCACTGAGGTTACAGCACTTTGCAAGGACAAGAAGAGATTGGCCAGCTAAACAGTATTTTAGCTTGTCCAATGTCAGGGGAAACCAGGACACGTACAAGCGGGTACTAGTGACCTTGCAGCAAAAACATTAATTTTTGATTTGGTTTTTGGTGCGATAATGTAATAATGGTGAGATGTACGAGTTATATTGTTAATCTTTTACGGGATAATGTGGTCGCTCACCGCCAAAGTGCCTTTAATAAATAAAAAAAAGTTATTTAGAAGACTTTATCTATTCTATGTAAACAACACTGTTTGAAACTAAATGTGGATTAATTTGTTCGTGAGAAGAACTAACAACAAGTATTACAACAAATTTCATATAGTTTGATAATCACTGTTCAAAAGTTTACGGTCGAATGGAATAGAGTTAGAATTTAATTTTAATCTGAGTATCGTTCGCAACTTCCATAATATAAAGTGCTTTGTAAGATCGTCGAAGTCACTAGCAAGTAAACAAGTGAACGAAGAATTTGTCAAAAATCTAATAACAAATATTTGCTGTTACTAGTCCGGTTATGTAATTGGACTACTCATAAAATATGTTTCAGCATACTACATACATATTCTGTAAGAAATAAAAATCGTGAAAATGTTATACTGCGATAAATAAAACTACCTTTTATAGCACATTTGCCATTAAAGTAATAAAATACTACAGGAATCCGATTTTTGTTACGCAAGTCACACTATGCTCATTGATAATAATAACACTGGATAGCAAAACCTAAATTTGGTCCGTGTAAATTTGTATATATAGAAAAGCGGCCACAATTTACAAACCCTCCAACAACTAGCATCGGGTTTGGTACAAACGTTTTTTTTATTCGGCCGAGGAACGGATGCCCATGAAAAAAAACATGAATGCCGCGGCGCCGCCCGCCAGTAGGCAAGCACCGCAACGCCGCGGCATCGATTGAAGTGACGGATCGCTAGGGTTGCCAGGTGTTAGATTTTTAAGCGTATTTAAATTTTTGTAAAATCTTATAAATATAATTCGATTTGATTTAGAAATTTCGGTTGGACTAGAAGGATATTTCGATATTTTTTATTGCCCCTTGTTCTGTTATTATCAAAATGCCCAAGTATTAGAGGTTCATTTCATATCAACGTCATTTATATTCAACGTCTAAAGAAATTATCTATGAAACGTTAATACATATACATATCAAAGTTTTGTTTTGATAAATTCGTACATGATTTTAACAAGATATTGACAAAGTTATTCGGTGTAAATTTTGTAGTATCCTTTCATAGTGTCGTTGCATGTTTGTCTGTTATTCATATGTCTGTAAATCGTTCCGACAGTCAAACGACGATAAATTATGCTCTATATTTTTCTGTCCATACTGTTTGAGCTTTTCGGTCGGTGCAGATATTTTACGTACCTAACAGATAAATTTGAATGTGTCAAATGTTTCTTTCCATTGTACCTACCGTATTCGTAATTATGCTGTCAACAATACTTTACTCATTAAAAGAAAACAACTAGAGCCCCACCAATCGTACATCCCAAACAACGAAATGGTCTCAAAGCGTTTCAATACAGTCGCTATTTGGCAGCGCTACGGACAGACCACTTAGTTCAGCTCTGCAAGCCCATAACCTTTTTTATTCGTCTGCTGGCCACAAGGGTACAGACGAACAAAAGGACGTCGCAAAGCCACCGCGCCACAATGCGTTGATTGGCAGTGACAAATGCCCCCACCCGAACTCAATCGGCCGATGCGCTGAGCCGGTTTCACGGTGCATTTCGGTGAAATTGGAGCTAATTTTATAATGGTCCATCGGAACTCGACCGCCGACCGATCCAATTCTCATATGGCAAAACAGAACTTATTTAAACGGCAACTGTACGTAGATATTGCGTATGTTTAATACATTGTTACATGCGTTTATGTTAAATGTTAATTCACAATACGAAACATGGTCACTTTTTTATTTCAGCAACTTCACTTATATTTACATTGATGTTTTCATAATCGAGCGCGTTAAATTGTCACTCAAAAAGAAATCGCTTATTAACAATCTTATCAACGACGTTTGAGTAATATGAGTTTTATCACATGCCTATCGTTGATAAGAACACAACGCAACGCACCGCTCCTTCAATAACCTATAGTATGGTTCACTTCGAACAATTGCAATTTATTGTATGAAAAAACCAACACACACAAACAAATGGTTTAGGGCACTCGCACTTGGCAAATGTGAGGGGATAGAGGGGCACTTTGCGCGATGGATGCAAACACATACGTGTGAAGAGCAAATACATTAGCGCAATAACAATCCGTGAATTGAATTACCACCTATTAGCATGCGGTGCGGGGACGATAACCGTCCACCAACACCCCGGTGCAAGGTGACGCAATTCATATGTTAATTTGACAATGACTATACAGTGCAGTGTCGCTCGACAACCATCGTGTCTCTTCGTGTCTTAGCTGTTGTTGTGGTGAGGCATACGGAAATGCTGAAGGTTGTCAAGACGCAGAATGAAAGCGTATAAGTAGGTTTCATTTATTGGGGAATATACTCATTCCTTAATCCATATAGATAGATAAAAAGGGAAGGAATCATAATCCATAAAAACCCTGAAGAAAACTTTCGATAGAACCTCACTCAAAAGAAGTTTTGAACTTTGAGAATATTCTTTTATACACGAATAAATTTCGAAGTCAGTGTTCAGTAGGAAAGTTTTGAGTTTTAAAGTTTTAAACTGCTTTTTGTCGCAGCCACTTCGTCGCGGTAGGTATGATAACTCGCCATTGGAGTCGCGCGGGCTAACAGGGAACGAAGGACGCATGAAACTAAGTTCAAAACTTTATCTAGACAAATGCAATACGACACTTTTTAAAAATGTTGCCTTATTTTCACAACTGGCTAGTAGGTGGTTACCAGAGAGCATTTCGTTGAAAGATACATGGAAATTTTTATACTATAAATTATTATAATATAAATGCAATAAAAATAATGTTAACAGAATGAAATTTTATAAACACTGATAAAAATGGCTTTTTTTACTTATTATAATTTAAAGACACTTCATTTCATTCACTAATACGCAGCTAGCTACACTCCATTCCAATTGATCGTTATACTGTCGATACGTCAAAAAATGTAAAAACCTCAATCACGTTATCGAAATTTTACATTGCTTGTACATACACATATACACAAGTTCCGAATTGGAACTATCGAGCACGGCCGCTGCCCAGACATAATCGACTGGCCTTGCAGGATTCATCACTCACGAATCACTTCGTCTATTGGTGAAAATCATCGCATACCAAAAAAAACGTGCAAAAGGTTTTCAGACGAATACTTCGTTTCATACTATGTTGAGAAGCTAAACTATAAGTACAAAGTTGTTCCGTGCCGGCGGTTCATAGACAAGACGACAAAAGAAACAACTAATGACACTAGGCGAATGTCTTTTGTCCATGCCTTGTCGGATTCACACAGCGGCGATCGTTGACACCCGGCAACTGTGTTCAATGTGCAAACACCTAGTCCGTTGTTATGTTTAGTACCGGCGACGGGATTGTGAATGGTCTATTATTAAGTTATGTCGCCCGTAACAGACTAAGCTTAAGAGCCGTGAGAAGACGCGCCTGTGTTCATGTGCTAAGTTTGCGACTCGTATAAGACTTCAAGTTTACATTTAATACCAGTATTATGTATGAAAGCTTTAAACTTTTGCGTAGTTTATTCTCGAAAGAAAAGTTTTGCAGATAAAAAAAGAAAGGACTGATAGTGTTTCCTGTGAGGCGATGAAATTTTTGACATCGATAAATCATCATAAACAGTTAAGACCGAATATGAATACTCGTTACGGAAAATACTATCGTTCCGCAGACAGAACCCTCCACAATGCGAAATAAAAAAGGTTGTCAAAGTTTAAAAATATGCTTTTTCTCAAGTTTCAATAAACATATCCGTTGAATTGGAGTATTTAAATAAAACTATATTTATTAATTTACATTTTATTGTATTAAATATTAGGTACCTCAATATTATGACTATTGATATAAATATTTTTTCACTACGTGTGTGTGAAAGGAAGTGTTAGCTTATTCCATCTGGCGATAATTCAACATAATTACTCTGGAATCTCACAGATTCCACCGCTACTGATTCAATTGTGAAACCAAGATCGCAAGGAGGTGTTTTGATTATTTTAATCATTTGCTATTGTTAAATATTCCACAACAACACAACATTATTTTGTGTATTTGTGATTGTATGTGTATTTTAGTCTTTCTTATATTAAACTATTCGTTATAGGTTACAATGGTCTCACCACAGATTCAACAGTGATTTTAATCTGTTAGAATCTAGAAAGATTCATCGCCTTATCATCCTTAGAATCACCATGCAGATTGTCCGCTCGGAACAAGGATTGTCGTGTACGTAAAATGTTACCGCACCGGACGGCACAAGCCGCGTTTGTACCGTTGTTTGGCAACAAAGGGAACACAAAACGCGAGCTCGACCCATCGAAGTGTCGCCTTTCTCTAATCTCCCTATCGATACCGGTTTCCTGTGAGCATTGTAAATAATATCCTCAACAATGTGTGTTATTCTATTGCTTTCATCAGATAATCAACTTCACTGAAAGTTTGGCGTTTGTTTATTTAATGAAATAAATTTTTCTGCTAAAGAAATTCAAAACTGTTGACTATCAAATTCCAATTCTATCCCAGCTCTTAAAGTTTTCTATTATTGTATCAAGTATTGTTTGTGTAAAAAGAATAAAAAAAAATTGCATTGAAAATGCATTCCATATAATTATGGTACATAATAAATTTTTCAAATTTAAAATCATTTAATCATTTATTCTGTAAATACACTTATGCAAGTCATTTTTGCTATTACTAACGTTTCGATAAGGTGCTTTAACGTTGAGGAAATGAAACGGCGAAAGTAGTTCCTCAGCACCTTTAAAAACATATAAATAACTCACGTATCAACTTTGAAACCTTATTGTAAAAACAAACTCCAAGCTCCCTGAAATAACACCGAACCTTTTGAAGACGATAGAAAGACGTAACCAAATTATGCATATTTCTTGTTGCATGATTGTGTGTATTACTTTTCTGCTTGTACACATTTAATAAATAATTAATTACTGTAAATATATTGACTGACTGGCTTCTCTAAATTTTTCCTTTAATGACTCACATGACTTTAATCTGTACATAGCTCTGATTGCTCTTTTCTGCAATACAAATATAAAATAAATGTCCGCTGATTTACCCCAAATTAGGATACCGTAAGACATAAGACTATGAAAATAGGCAAAATAAACAAGTCTAGCTGCCTCACGTCCGTAATCAGTCTTATCTTCCTAACAGCGTAAACAGATCTACTAAGCTTACCCACGGAAACCGATATATGGGCGCACTCTAACTGAAGCTTACTATCTAAGATAACACCACAAAAACTATGGATTGTTCCATAGTCGATGTTTCATCATTTAATTTAAGGATTTTGTCTACCTTCTGCACATTTGGCAGTGCAAACTCTACACTCTTCGTTTTTTAGCGTTCAAAACTAAATTATTTATGGTAAACCAATGCGATAAATGGGACAAAGCAGAATTTACATCGTCATTGTTTGTCATATACTTCAGAATTATTTTTAAAGCATGTTAAATTATGCATCGTCGTTTTATAAAAAGCACGCAGCTACTTCAAAGAAACGCAGAATTGTACATACTGCGCGACCGAATCAAACTAGTGGGTACATTTAACATGCATACATACAGTTACAAAAACATTATCAAAGCACATTCGAAATGCACAGTCGGCAAACGATGACATTGTAAACGTAAATCGGAAACAATAGGATGCAAAAAGTGAGGGTTGATACTTAAAACATTCTAATACAGACAACGTTAAAACTTTAAACCGGCGGCGGGTCTTAAAGCATGCATTATGGTAATGGCATTTTTATGCTATTTCGTAGTAGTAGCAGTAATAGTAGTAACTCTTATACAATGTAGGGGAGTATTAAGAAACATATTTGAGAAAATTTTGATGTATATACGGGATGTTGCCGATAGAAAATTAACAATACATCAAATTAATCTTCTGCTTAAAATTGACAGCATCTTTGATAAGATAATACAGGTATTTTGAATAGTTTATGCGACTGCGATAAAAGCTGATAACCCCCCGTGTATATTTGTGTTTGTCCTAATACACATATCTCGTGTAAAGAATATGTTTGCCGATACAAATATGTTATATTCGGTGCGCAAAAAGATAGTAGTCCAGTTCGATAATTTGGCAGCCCTACTGAAAGGTGTTTGCTAATATCAGCAGCGAGAACCCGCGCGGAGTCGGCGGTGCGGTATCTCACCGGAAGACTCGAACGTGGAATGTCAGCGGCGGCATTGTTGCTTTCAAAAGCATATGTACGTGTCATATCAAATTGAATAGAGTATTATATTTGTTTCAGAAATCCCCCACTTAGAAAATATTACTGTGATACGTTTGAGAATCAATATTACAGCAATCAAGTATCTTGTCGCAGCACTAAGTCATGTTTTTAATTTTGTTACTATCTTACTTTATAAAAACCTGTAAGTACACCTTCCGTACAAGACCCTTTACCTGTATTTTTAATCTTTAATGATAAATTGACAATACAAATTCATATTACAAATTCAGTCACAAATAAAAGACAGTGATAGTTACCTTAAGTTTAACACTTAAGAAGAACTCTTCACTGAAACAAAAGAAAAAATATAGTTCAATATATACCCATATTATATATACCCAGTTTGTACGTAAAATTATAATAATTTGTAATATTTACATAATTCTGTAACTATTGGATATTAAAAAAATGTATCTAAGTCATGTTACATAAAAATATTAGACGGATAATATGAGCGCTAATAGTTATTTATGCAACTGTTGTATAATAAAGGGCATTAAAACTCGAATGTGTGTTTATCACACGAGGCGAAGCCGAGTGTGATAATAGTATCACATGAGTGTTTTAATACTTAATTATTTTAAGTTGCATACAAGACTTTATCTACTCCCATGCTTTAAATCCTCTATAAAAGATTCTGAAACAGTTAGCTTACTGCCAACATTAAAACAGCCAGTGACATAATAACCATTATATCATCCAAACGGATGATATAATGTTGTAGTGAATGTAATTATAACACTCCTTTATTTCTTTTCGATCCTTTGTGTGCAAAGGGTTTACTCAACAGACAGCCACATTCTTACTGCTCGATGTATGGAATCTGTATGAATTTCAAAAAAAAGAACATCTGTATGAATTTTAAAAAAAGAACATTGTCATCCACGTGCGTTTCACTACCAGAACGCCGTGCGCCGTAAAAAAAGTAGGTTATTCCAATCCCCGCCATTTTTCTTCGATATTTTTATTGTTTTGTTTACAAAAAAATGAGCACTTGTTACAAAAATGTGTTACTATACAAAATGTTAATTACTGCTACAATCAATAATTCTTTCATTAATACTTAGTTTATTTGTACATACTCAGTATTGGATGATATTAGGTTACTAAGACTGGTGTTTTAATGTTGGCAGTAAGCTAACTCTTTCAGAATCTTTTATAGAGGATTTAAAGCATGGGAGTGGATAAATCTATTTTATGCCACTAAAGCACACTGCAGCAGTGTTCCAAACAACACAGCGTCCTAACGGAGTGTACGCTGGTCTAACGGTACAGCGTCTATAATCTATATTATACGATGGTGTCTTGGTGTCAGATTCTTATCGTCTTTAGCAATCGCATAATATTAATGTTAAAAACTATATTCCCTGCCATTTTATTTAATTTCATTGATGGTAACTCCATCAAACTGTAATGCTAATCAAAATGTCATTTAAAATGAAAAAGAGTAGGCATATTAAAAAAGCAAAAGTCTTAGAAGGTAAAATTTTTTTTAGTGAAATTAAATCATTACGTTTGATCATACAATTACTTAAACATACTACTACATAAATCTGTAGTTTCTGTTCGTCTACACATTCCATTTTTTTTTGCAAATTTAATTATAAATATTCGTTTTATGACTCGCTGACATCAATTTGACCATTTCGAAAAATTTTGTCTCTCTGTGTGCATGTCCCATTATAACTCGAGAACGATTCGACCATGAAAATTGGTATGTAGTGAGAACATATAGTAGAGTCATTCGGGGAAACTGTACGCACTTTTGCCTTTCAGACCTTACTGTGTTTTCAATATAAACGCTAGAGAAATAAAAAAA
>PDGT01000083.1:110581-152899 GCA_003671415.1 Megathymus violae | reverse complement strand
GCGATAAAAATCCCACATAACCCGGCGTCGCTCCCACGGCACCGGATACCTTTTGAAGGTTTCCCCCTCGTCAACAACAAAAAAAAGGCTATCACTGCTTGTAAATAAATAAATAAATGCTTGTAAATAGTGTATTTCCCTATACACTTACACAACAACGGTGAAAACACGATATAAATCGAGACTACCGGAAGCCACAACGTAAATGCAAAGTATACACTATTACATGCAATAAATTATGCATAGTTATTATTGAAGAGACCTTCCCAGTCTCCGTCTGAATGATACAGTAACTTACGTTGCAACACTATACACTTGCAGGCAAGTGAAAACGTCTATAAGGTTGGAAAAAGTAAGTCAATTATTAAACACTAACAGCCCGCCCCGATTCTGTTCGCGTTTAAGAATTACCTAATCATATACATTGGAAAATGAAGCACTAAATTAGCACAAATTAAGACATAGCAGACGAATATCATTATAACTATAGATAATTTATATAAATAAATATACAAGATATATAGGCTACGTTCATCTGGTATCATTTACCTTTGAAACGGTAAAAGATTTCTTATAAGTGCCACCGTGCATGACATTACCCTCCAGATGTACACAAACTCATAAAATTATCACTCTCTGTTTATAATATTAGTATAGACATTTTTTCATATCTATTGGTAAGTTCATTGGCCCAACTGGCAGTAAACATGTCTGCCGACTGAGAGGTTTCCGTTTCGATCCCGGGCTGGAGCCGACTGTTACACAAACGAGTGTTTGTTTAAGGTGTCCCAATTGTGAGAGTCTGAACCTACTCGTACCAAAAAGGTATGTGTGCGCGTCATGTGAACTGAAAAATAATTCAGCAGTTTTATAACGACGTAAAACATCATAATCGAAAGCTTAACGCATAAAATATAGTTGTATATGCATCATGCACGGTTTGCTACGGCTCTCGATGTACTACGTAAATGTCAGCGACATCTAAATAATTTATTCTTCTTTCATAGTTTACTAGATAATTTTCACATGTTATTTATACCCGATCGACAGACATCTTTTACCAGAATAGAGTGTAAAATATCGTAATACCAGATGTTGATAAAAACGGCTTTATAGTTTAAGAACGGCAATACAAACGAAGGATGGTGTGCACGAGCCCTAACCGGTCGCCAGACAGCTAGCCTCGTCTATGTGCAGTTCTCAGTAACAGTGCGCATATTAATAGTTGTAGCCTTCGCTCACCCACCGCTCCGACACTGCAATGGCGTCCATTTTTCTTTAATTGCTCGGTATCGGTCGCCACCTACTTTAGTGCTGTTGCTACGGAAAATTATCACGATACGATATTGCAACCGCTCGGGAAGTGATGCATTGTAATATGAGCTTTGTGTAGTGCCAGTCATGGTTCATTTTTAACTGCAGGGAAAATATTGAATAATGCGTCGATCACGGCTCGCCTGCGTTACCCGACGCGTTCGCCGAGGCCCAATTTTTTTCTTCACGGATCGTTCGCTCCATGCTGTGTTTTTAACACATCTAATAAACATATCAACTACGAGTTACTGTTTTAAGTCATCTATCGTGACATTAACTACTGTGTGTTGTTGTATACCACAGTGTGAAGTGAACCCGCTAGGGAGGAGCTACTGCAAACGCTCATTGAAATATTTGTAACGAAGATGTATTAAATTCGTTAACGATGACATTACAAATAATGCAATCGCTGCCGGGGCACTGAAATCGTTTTTTGTAATGTTTTTTGAAAACATTTACTCAAATCGCTTCATAAATATTAGGAATAGTTATTATGCTTTTCACTTTGACATTTCAAATATTCTTGTCTGTGAACATAGTTTGAACTACACTGTAATTAATTAATATAATTAGTGTCAACTTGGGTGAATTCGGTCCAACTTTGTACAGTTTCTGATGACACTCAATTTATGTTTGAAAACTAACAATCATCGTTATTGAACAAATAGACTAGCCAACAAATAATAATACAACTACTTTATTACTTTGTACTAACATTATAAAGAGAATGCGAATTTATGAGTTTGTGTGTACGCGGAGGGCAATATCAGGAACCACGGCAGGTAGGTATTTTTGAAAATCTTTTACCAATAAACGAAGTACATAAAAAAATTATTCCGGATAAAAATAGGTATATTATAATTATCATGTTTATAATTTATCCACCGCAACGTATTTATGTTATGCACAGCATCAATGTCGATCACCATGTAGATCCGTTAGTGAAGATACACCAACATACAATATTATTTTTAAAAGAGTTTCAAGCCAATTAAATTCTTATGTGTCTATGAATGCACTTAGAATAAGCACGAAAATTATTAACAAATTCTAATACAACAGTATTACAATACTTTTGATTAAAATCCAACGGCATGAATGCATGTAGTGCATTACAATACTTCTCTGTGATATACCTTCAGTATAGTATCAGTGATAACTGATAATATCGCACCCTTAGAATGAAAAGGACTTAACTCAAAAATTGCAATTAATGGGAAATGACGAAGAAAGTTTTCAAAAATAAATAAACGTTTACACACTCACACCCCCGCACTAGGATACCCTGTGTTGCGGGTGGCATGGACATACACAATGATCACATCACAAACACCCATGACCCGAGAACAAACATTTATCTGTCACATAAATATCTGCCCCGGCCGGGAATCGAACCCGGGACCTTACGCTCGGCAGGCAGGGTCACTACCAACTGGGCTACAGTATGTATGGTCTTGAGTAAATTTAAAGACACTGATGTATGAGATTTTCCCTTTTTCCCTTTCTCACTCATAATTCGGGCTCTTTTTCACCATGGGGTTTTAGAGTAGGCTTTTTTAAGTAAATTTATAGTAAAATCTGGAATTTCAGGAATTTTGAGTTAAGTCACTTTCATTCTAAAGGTGCGATATTTCCGAAGGTATGTAATAACAACGCTGATCAAAGACGACAAACCCACCGCAAGTTGGTTGTACCAACACTGTGCGTATATTTTCTACTTTAATCCTAACAAACGCACGACAAAGTTTCTCTACTCTAGTATCGACCGAACGAGTGACAGTAATAAATCGGCAGCTTGCGGATGTGTGTGCGTACACACACACGCTCTCCGCTTACCGCTCACCGCGAGTCGTATTCGTATATCGGTTTTGATTAATTGGACGCCTTCAAATGTGAAACCATCGCTTTAAATGAAACATTTGAAAATATGAAATATACACTCATTCCTGTCATCGGATTATTAACGGCTTCGAGAACACGTCGGTTTTACATAAAATTGCTGATTTCGTCATTAACGCTCCTATTCCGTTTTGGAATCCACACTACTAATCCGTTCGTCGGTATATTCATTTCAATAAAATAATATATAAGTTGTGACATATGACGTTTAAACGAAATGTATTGTAACAACAAGCGATAACATTTGTCTCTTTTTGTCATTCAATGACACTTCATGATATGCAGTGTTGTCAATCCATCCGCGCCACGTATCATAGCCATCATCACGATAAATTTGTACGAGCTTTACGCTCACACGCAAGACGGGTGTCATAGAACGCACAACGCCATGCTCGGCAATATTAGTCTGATATGTATGTATATACTCAAATTAGATCTGTTATTTGCTACAGGTTAAAAATAAGCGTTACAGCTCACTTGTGGCTATTGGTTACGGAACGTTGTTTAAGTTAATCATTTGTCGTGACGTTGACTTTCATAACGTTTAATGTTTCATAATCATTACCGTTGTCATTTATGTGATGGCACACGTAGTTTTGTTCAATTTGTTAAAGACCAGGACAAGGAATAGGCAGACATTTTATAATTGCAGCTGGACATAAAATTACAGACTACAAGTTCTCTATCTTTTCTGATTAACTCTAATTTTATTTTAATGTAGTGTAAAAAAATTACAAAGTACAGTTCCTGTTGATGTATAATGCAAAAGTGCACACATACACGGGTGTTGTCTAACATGACCCGCAAGTGCAGTTAATGTTTTCTCATGCACAGATCACACAGAATGCGGAGTGGCGCCGAGCGACGCAGAACGCACCACGGGTCAACGCGCGGGTCACGCACATATTACGCTGTTAAGGACGGTACTTTTGTATTAATTTACAAATGGGATCCAATAAACACGTTACTATTATGTTCCTCCGTTTAGTTCTTTAAAACTAATTTTTAAGTGGTTTTTATCATATTTTAGAGATTTTAATTTAAACATTTATATGGGACTACAAAACATAAAAAAATATTATATTGAAATATAGCAGAGGTATTTTCATCGTAAGTCTAACATCGTCATCATACCAAGTGCAACTGAACTAACACAGAACGGTAACTAAATATTTTTTAGATGATAGTTCCTATGTGTGCGACTACGCGTTAAATAAATAAAAATGAAAAAGCTGTATGCATATTTATTACAAAAAAAACTTCATTATAAATTAAAAATATTATTAGTCAGAATATAAACATTCAATATAACCTTCTAACTCGGTAAGATTCCTTCTCGGCTCGAAGATGATGAAAATCTCCATTAGTTATTTTCAGGTACTTCTATCGTTTTGAGTAAACATCTTCTGTCTGCAAGCCATTTATATTATGTCATCATCCCACAGAGTAGTTCGGCTACCTTTCCCTTTTCTAGTGGCTGGTGGTTAGTTCAACGATCTCATCACTGTGAACCGTTCCATTATTTATCCGTCAGCCTAGCTACATGACTGACCAAACCCCACTTTAGTTTCTTACAATGACATAAAGCATCAGTGACATTTGTTTTTTCCGTAATAATTTTTATGACATATATTTCCAATGTCTTCATGTTTTTAATATACCTATTTCTCTCCATACTTTTTTGATACGATATAAGTTCTTGTTCCTTATTTGATATTTAAAACTTCCAAGTTTGGCTAGCCAAACATAATGATGGGAGGATAGAGGTATCCAGGGCTTCTGTTACATTTTGTTCGGTACATCACTTTTTAAAACTTATTTTATGCTCCAAAACTTTTTCCAAGCATTTATAACTCTTCCCTTTATTTCATGTTTGTTTTTTTACTTTTAAATTAGTTTAACCAAGTAGATACAGCACTTAATTTTCTAGATATACTGGAATGTTAATGTTGTTCGTTATAATAGCATTTTGATTTTGCTGCGATTTATTTCCAGGCCGACCTGTTGAATTGCTGCGTGGTAGATCGTTTTATCACCAACTATAACTTCGGTGGTATTCTTGGACCACACGGCAATATCGTCTGCAACTCCTAATATATTTATGTACTGATTACAAGTTAATACAGTCAGCACAGTTGATATTTAAAGAGACTTTCTCCAAGTTAATTTCCCAATGATAAAAATAGTCGATGCGATAGGATGTCATTGTCTATCTCCTCTTCTGATTGCTATAGAAGATCCGATTGTTTTAAATTTTATTCTGCTATTACAATTTTTGCTTTTAAATAATTTATAACCTAGTTGGCAACCCTACAAGGAGGCAAGCCGAGAACAGCGCGCGCCGTATTACTGTCGCGGGTGAAATGTGTACTTTTAATGTATGTACATATAAGTAAGTATGTATATATCCCTTGCGTTTCGCTGTTGATTTAAACACGCCAGGCATGCGAATACGAAAGACGGTACGCGGAACGTCTGATCGTGCGATACTCACAGATACACCTATCTATTGATACACGAATCACAAAGCCTGGCAGTGTACTCTATCCCTTTACAAATAAGAGAACTTATCGAGTGTCAGAGTAAATAGAAAATAAATGTCTAAGACAAGACGAGTATAAAACACAGTTCGTGCTCGAATGCTTTCGACTATCTCTTTGTCTAAAACAGCGAGCCATTTTAATGTTTCGAACATGGAACGAGAAATTTAAAGCGTGTTTCGTCCGACACGTCAATATGTATGCACAACTGCACTGGGGTAAGTGCGATGACGCATTACGATCATTGTTAATGTTAATTGATACAAAATGAGCCGCGTTCGTAAGCTAGAACACTAAGGTTTGCAATGGATACTGTTTGACTAGATTTCACTAACATATTTAATGCATTAACAATATTGTATAATGATCTTAACACCTCAGATAATTTATATTTTCACAAATAAAACTGTTCGTCACAGATGCTATATTTTTAATTCTAAAAAGATTTTAGAAACCCTTCATAATGACAAACATAGTGTATGTTTTAATTCATATATCTGTTTATACATCATGTACCAGTAAATATAGTTGACGATGTTTCTTAAACATTTGGTCTCCTTCTTAACTGGTGTATTACGCGGGAACAGAAAAACGAAATCTGACTATACAAAAAGGACCGCTCGGGATTTTTGAAGTACCTAACATGTGAAGAAAAATATCGTATTTAAATATAGAGCAATATCATATCAAAGAGACAGAAAAGACGCAGAATATTATTATAGAAAACATGCTAATATATTAACGTCAAAATATCCACTTTGTTATCATAAAATCATTTAGGTGAAGTGCAATGTTTTGTTTGGCAATCGCTTCACACGGCTCCGATAGCAACATTACAAGATACTGCCGATAATATTGTTAACGTAGAGTCACATAGTTATCTATGGTTAGTAGTTAGTCACCGGGCCTGCCACTAGACACGGAGAAAGCTAAGGAAATGCAAGCAGACGGCTTTCGAACGCGTACGTTCAGCCAGCCGGCGCGGCGGCGCCGGTCACCAGCCAACCAACCACCGATTGTCGCTCTTGTTCTAGTAAAAACAAGACAAACGAACATAAACCCTAAATGTAATGTTCTAATATTACAGGTACGTCATCTTTACTAGGAATAACACAGTAATGGGTAGGTATTTAATATACAGTATGATTTTGTTTGAACATTTTAGTATTAATATAGGGTTTGTTAACGATACAGTCCGTATAACGCGGAAACCACAGGACAAAGTTTAAATATAACACATAGTATTTAATAATCATGAAAATTGCCAGGAGACGTCAATAAAATAGACTCACGGCACATTAATGAAATCGATTCATGACAGGATATGATTGGACAGGTTAATGACCAGTCGTCACCACAATCACACCCGATTGATGGATATGTTAATACTATGTTGCATATCCCGTGTGTACATAGCGTGCGAAACCCTATAACAAACCATAATATATTGACGACTCGACAACAAATATATAACGAGAGTGACATTAATGCGTGGGTACCGCCGCTGGGGATCGAAACCGGGCCACCTTTGTTAATAACTAGAAAGGACCAGTACTCACCACCAACTAATAGACTGGGGTACGATTGTTATGAATTTATTTGCGTATTTTATAACGGCTTAGAAATAGTTTAGTTTTAAAATAGATTCATATAAATAGAGTTCAAGTATTTTAGCTACAAAATTACTTTACTAGTTTTAAACAAAGTTTCGCTAATAATTGTGACTACTTTGCGAGAGAGTGCTGTTTAGTCAGGCACTGACAAGCCGTTTTCTTATATCCTTTGTAAAGGCATTGAGACACAATCTTAACTTAATTGCCAAGTAAACACAAATTAATCAAGTCTTAGTCTACTGATTTACAATTTAACCCATAAAACAATTGTGAATCGCAATCACGCACCGCCAGTACTGACTTAACAGCGATGCGCGTAATGTCCATGAAAAATTTTCATGAATATTTACAACGTCGTACACATCTGTGTAGATCGATAGTCGCCCGGCGTACGAGTTCGCACTGCCACCAGTGAAATAGACAAATATTCAGCGCACCGAAGTGACTGGCTTCCATTTCTCTAATAACGCGTCTTGAATATTTATCGGGGTCACCCGACAAAAGGGGCCCCGAGAACATGTTTCATTCTCAACTCTCTGACGAATATTGAGCGTGTCACGTCGCTGACGTCACGAACACCTAGAAAACCATTGTCTAAATTCGAATTTGCATGAAATTGATTCGTAAGAATCTGACCTGAATCTGACGAGCTTCGGAAATAAGTGTGGTTTTACAATTGGAATGTTTCAATTGTGGAAAGTTTACCGTTCAAGAATTAATTGAAACCTATACACTTCAATCAAAGTGAACCCAAGGAAAATCGAGCCCGGAAATCTATTTAACAAACAATAGCCACCCCCAACAATGAGTTTTATTTCAACATTATGGTATAAAGCAATAGAAACAGTTAAATGTATATAAAATTGAAAACAAAAAAAAACGAAATACATCGCAATTCAGGTCACAGAGAATTTGTAAGAGTCGAGTCAATACTGAAGACGATAAAAAACGTATAGCAAACATTTAGCTGAGTCGGAGCGAACATTAGAGAGAAAATGCCAAATCATGACTAGCGTTCAACTGGAACGTATGTACGTTACACAGATACACGAGTGTGAAGAGATAGAGCGTAGAAAAATATAACACATAGAGATATAAATATCTATATTACACTGGCATAAAGCGACGGACAAAGCTGGAGCCGGTTGGATTCGGGCTTTCTGTCGAAGATGTTAATTTTTTATCGTTACTGTAATCAAAAAGGAGTATACATAGTTAACGTGTGTCTACGATGTACATAAGTATTTATAGCCATTAGAACCAATTTTTTTTTATGTCAACTATAATTCTTCGATCTCTTAACACTTGTAAATCTACGGTACGTAATAGGTACGTAATGTATGTTACATACATAGCCGCGCTAGAGGTAAACGCCCTCCGGCTAGTAAGTTCCGCGTGGATCATTCCGCTTGCTTCCAACGTGTCCTCCGTCGCAGTCGCCGACGCGTGCCCGAGAGGCGCTCTTGACCAAAGTGCCATCTGAAGATCGGCTACCGACCGTTTGTAGACGTCACTCGTCTTTGTATTCATCTATCCTTCTTCCGCTACGTCGTATGCAAATACGCACACATACATACGTTATATACGCAGCTGTGTGTGTTGGTTGCGCGTCGTGACCGATTGCGCTTACATGTACGCCGATTCACGACAAGGAATGAGAATATTTCGAAAGTTTTCAAATTTTTCGCTGCAAAGTATTGGGACACTCGTTCAAAATTCATAGAATTCTACCGACGAAGTTTAGTTAAGTGGAGACGCTTCAATATATTGATGTCGTGCATTATGCTGCTAAGTCACGCTACGACAACAATGCGTAAAAATGATTTCCAATTTCAGCCTTTTATCTAGGAAGGCTATCTATTCTTACACGTTGTTTTTGATTCAAAGATGGAATTAAATTTATTAATATCATACCTATATTTATCATTGCTTTATTACGTATAAAACATACGATTTAATGTTTTTATTTACTTATAAAATAGTATGATCTACGCATAGCTGAAGTGAAATCCTTCAATAACTTCAATGACCAGCTATTTCACATGTAGGTACTAGTTGAAATTATTAATCATTGATTAAGGTAAAATCTTATGCACCAATGACAAACAGACATGACAAATGACAACAGGTGTGAGTTAATACCTAAATAAATCATTCAGTCGATTCTCTTTTACTCTTAGTACGGATAAAGACCACGATAAAAACTTGACTGAATGAAACTGTCAATATTCTACAAAGTACACGTCCACTATATTCGAAGCGTGAACCAAAAAAAATATATCCCGCAGAAACACCGGAATAGCCCGAGAGGAAAAAGAAATTTTCAGTAATGCATAGGAGGTCGTATTCGAATACGGGACTGCGTTGGCGGCGTCCACTAAATCATAGCGACGTGTAGCCTACAGTAACGACCTCATATTTCACCGCGTGTCTATTGAAAAACGTCCCCGCGAACGTCATCGACGCGAAGGGGGCGTGGAAACGTGGAATCCATTATTATACTGTGATCATTAGCGGAATTTATAATCGACCAAAGGTGACCGTGTGTGCGTGCATGCTCACAGATAATACGTACAGCGGCGATTTATTACCGCAGTATGAATATATTAGTAGCGGACCAATACTCAATACTACTTAATTAGTTGCATATATACATGCACTGAGGTAGGACTAGTTTAATATTAAGGTTTAAGTTATACTTTTTTTCTTTTATTTTCTGTCGATATTATACTGTCTAAACACAATACAAACTATTACTAAATCTACCATTAAATTTCTCTATACACCAGTATTAATCTACTAGTTATTTATGTCGATTTCACACACCATTATGAACATTTTTAGACAAGTAAATTACTAGCCAACGTGTTATCTATCAGTCAATGTTAAAACTATTATTATCAAAAGAGATTCTTCTGTGTATGTAGATGTGACATACGTGTATGTATATAAATGTATGAGTTCTAGTATCGTAGAGAGGTTCATGCCGGTTTATTTCTAATTTAAATGTGCCAGTATAATACGTATAGATCGATCTAACCTTTCGTTTCATAACTCAAAAATATTCCTCGAGCTCCTTTAGCATTTCCTTATATGGTATTTCAATTGCGCCGTTTATCGGCCTAATGAATATTTATCGGTCGTCGAGTGGTCTGAACTATCTCTGATTCGGAACGGTTTCGATAGTTGTGGAGCACTCTTAGAGGGCACTTTTCACGTTTGCACAAGCTCAGCAAGCTGACGACTGCCGCCGCCACTATCACAACTACCTTTATTGTAAATCAATATTTTAATAAACTATAAATGTATAAATGTAATAAACTATAAATGTATTTTACATGTTACATAGCCATCGAAAAGTAATAAACAACTGTAACAATTAGATTATATGCATGTATTTACATCATGAGTTACTTTATTTTTTTGAGCTTTTTGTATGTCACCCATCGACAATATAGCACACAAGCCACCTGACAGGAAGTGGTCACCGAGACCCAAGCACGTTCGACACACCAAAAACATCACAGACACGCTGTCAGTCTAGACGTAAGCGAGGAGCCCGCTTATTGCTGGTTATTGTGTTCATGAAAACAATAATAAACCATATCATTTCACAACAGATCCAAAATATAGGTAATATTAGCTTAAAACTAAATTTTTAACCAAAAGATCGAACACACCCTAGTTGTTAATTTTATTGTACTTTATTCTGAAAAGAGTGAAAGAGATCGCTACTTGAGCGATGACATGATGATGATACCTATTGCAAGCATTATTACTGTAGTTCTTGTATGAAATATTAATATTGTATGTAATATTAATTTCTAGTGCATAATAAAGACATATTGTATTGTATCGAAAATTATATCCATATACAATAACTTAATGATAAGAGATACATACATATTTTGTTCCGGAATATAATATTCGGTATAAAAATTCCCACCTCTTATCAGCCCTGTTCTGTAATACAAATGACGTAAAGTTACACCGACATAGCTACCTTTTTTTTTGATATCGCCAACCACGCGTTCAGGCGTGCCAACACACACCGGTAACAATTGGAACAATGGCTAACGAGATATCGCACGGATGAACAAATCATTCATTAGGCTAGAAAAAAAAAGCGCAAAGAATCTCGCGCGGGAAGTCTTCCCACGAGACAACGTAATGAACAACACGTACAGGTTTTTTTGAACACACACACACACACACAAGCAGTCACTGAACGGCTGTTTGTAGCTTGCTGCGGACGCGCTGCACTTAATGAATTCCACACTATTTGATGGAAAATACCATTATTGACAACAAAAAACAGCAACATTACGTCTATATAAACTACACAATAAAAATTGTGTGTAACAAGACGCCACATTATCTCGCATTGTTGTGAGATTATAAGCAATCTACCCTCGTCAGTGTTTGACAATCAATCGATGGATTGTTCCAACGCGCTGCACTGCAATGTCTGTGAAGTTGTCCACGCGTATCTCGAAACAATGATTTGTGTAATCATTGCTGGATTATTTTTAATTAATCTGTCACAGTAATTCAATTTTAGTACACTAAGATTTTGAGGAATAAAACATTGTCTTGATCTTGAATTGAAGATTTGAAAAGATATTAGCATAACTGAAACTTTTCATATGATTTAAAAGAGTTTTAATTACGATCAAACTTTCAGATGCCAACCTTTGGATTTGGTGAAATAAAACAATGAATAAAAAAAATAACAAGCACCCGCACAATCCATCCCCGCTTTAGATCCTGCAATTCGAGTACAAAGCGTACCTATCCGTTTTTTGAAGCTCTGAATTTCGTTCGTATGAAATCCTTTATGTGGAAAACAGGGGCTTTGTGTCGCCTCAGGCTGGTGTATTTTTGTTGAAATTGCTACCGGAATATTTTTGGAATGTGGAACAATTAAATACACACTAGTTTGCGGCAAGAGAGATTCACGGCAAGTTCATTTGATTGTTGGAAAACAATAACCTTTATTTATATTTAAGTTTTGTTGTGATTTCAGTGCTCGAAAAGGAGATTCGTATTTAATAAAATATACACTATTATAATAGACAACTCAAGTTGGAAAAAAACAATATTATAAATGAAATACGCTGATCTCTACAATCGCCATCACTTTATTAGTTTAATTACAAGCCAAAAAAAGCATCATTATGAACATTGTTTTTATTACTTTGCGCCGTTTCTTTAGTAAATAATGGTGTTCTTGACCGACAAAGTGTCGGAGACGCTCCAGGTGGTGCTATCTTCACGACCTGCGGTAACCAATTAATTACCTTCGGACGGCCCGTTCACTCATTTACCATCCATTATCATTAAAAAAATTGTAAAATAATTTTGAAATTGCTAAACTAATGGAAAGTTTGTGAACAACGTCAAACAAAGTGAATCTCATTAAAAAATTACATATTCATGTTATTTAGCCGGTTGCACCTGAACGTAAAATCAATCTCGCAACTGTGACGTGAATAAACTTTTATGGTTTGCGTAGTAGTAATCAGTTTACCGTAAACATATGTATTAAAAGTGTACAGTAACAAGTTACGATTCTTAAATGCAACCGCGGCAATCTTTGTTGCGACGCAACGTCACAAAAAGTCACAACATTTCATGTTCACAAATCCATCTTGGCCGGGAATGATGTTTCATGTTACATGTCAAAACTATATTGATCAACAATTGTTAATAAATACTTATTAAAATAATTATCTTAACATTTTGAATCTATAATACAAATTCCAAATTTAAATTATAACACTAACTATTGAAATAACATATCCAAAAAAAAACATTACAAAACAATTACACGTGTAGTTAAGTATTTAGGTCAATGAAAAGGAATTCCTAATACTTCGGTGAATAACTTTGAAATTGTAATTTAAACGCATTTAATGTAAGTGAATAGTTAGCACTATAGAATATGACTGAGGACAATTACCCTCCGCTGTATAAAACTTAAGTGATAAAGCTGTTCTATTCATATCCGTACAGTACTTTTGAACAAGGAAAGTATACTACACTTACAATAAAGTTGGTTTGTTAGTTCACTCAACTAACAACCAGTCGGTAAAAACTTTATATACGCAAATAGTTTTTAACTGATACGTAACCTTAGTGATTTAACGACCCTGTTAATAAATATGGGCTACTTTCACTGGTACTGGGGAGGTGTATTAAAACTTTTTAAATTAATTAAAAAAAAACAACTTTACTTATTTTTAAAAAATCAATCAAGAACAATAGGTATACCGATTAGAAGATCGTTGTTAATTACGCTTCAAGCCGCCTTAGATGCGAGGTTCTGCTGTACAGTGTACCAATAATAAGCTTATAGGTTATTTTTATTAATAATAATTAAAAAATATATCGTACAGGATAGTGAAACAAGCATCCATACTTCATTCGTTCAAAAAGAAGTGACGAAGTATTGGTCCTAGAAGAATAACTAATCGTTGAAATCCAATTCAACAATTTCACATACAAAATAATGTTTCTTTTGTATTATAAAATCCTCTTAACTTCCTCAGAAGAACGCAAAAAATTGCAACACTATCTATTATTATTGTATCAGGCGTTAGTTTGACAAATTCCATTGTTATTAAGTTAGTAATTAGCTACTTTGCACCAATCGCCGAGACCATGTCATGATATACCGTTAGATATTCGTAACACCCTTCTCCAACAATGGAAACCGGCACTTTGAACAAAGAAGAAAAGTACATATCAATATTCACATTAGCACTCCGACGTGAAAAAAAAACCGTAAAACTACGTATACAAACTGACAAAACAACTACGCTGTTTTAACTTAATAAAACTTAAATTTCGCGTGAAGCCTTAGCATCTCGCACAAGAACAACTCAGGTTAAGCGCGAAGCCTCAACGTTTTCCTGTTTAATACACATCCTTATACAAAAATATCTACATGTATTATGTATGTATGTGTAAGGGAATGAGGGAACCCAACACCGCGTGAATCGAGGCATAAGGGCGCGACGCACGACTCTCACCCTACATACCTACATAACGACATGTTCTTCATGACAGCAAGTACACGCGTCGGGAGTTGACGAACAAGTGGGTTATTCAAATGAAGTACGCCCGACAGGATTTGCGTTCAACCGATGTTGTTTGTATACAAAAAGACATGTACGTGTATCTTTGTCCACGTACGATGTGATGTGTATCGATCGAAACACGATAAAAAAGAACATCACTATTTCTGCACTTAAGCATGTTGGAAGGTATGAATGTAACATAAAATTACGTGAGAGAATTCATTCCGTAACGTTTATAAGTGCGATGGTACTTTAGATTAAATCTCCTTCTTGCATTCAACAAAGCGGCGGGTCTCGGAAACAGATATAAAACTTTATTTTATACTAGCATCCCCTTCGCGGTTTCTCCCGCGAAAGATATGCTCGCGCTTCATTGTGTTTTTGATTGTGATCTCTGGTATTTATTTTAATAAAATATGGCCCATGTAACTCGGTAATAATGTAGTTTTTGATATGTTAAAGAATATTCAAAATTGGTCCAGTAGATTTTTTGTTTAACAATAAAAAAAAAAAACAATTTTTTCGCTTTATTGGTATAGAAACAATGGATTGATGCAAATCAATTCATTTATTCATTCAGAGATGTCAATATTAAAAAATGCATCCGCATGTAAATGTTTGCTATAAGGAATACGCATGTAATTAAAATGTTATTATAATCAATTTATATAATCTAGTTATATCATTTTTAAGATACTAAATAAAATTATATTTGTATATGTTAGATATAAATAACAAATTTTATGTATTCAAAAGGCGTTGCATCTACAAAAATTTTAACCAATTTGATGAAAACAACTGTGACGTCATAATCCATATCTCTATTAAATACCAATAAAGGGGGATCAAATGTCATATCTAAATAGACAGATTAGACATAAGGTAGGGATTAAGTCGCCTCAGAGATTTGCGTCATTTCGTCCCACATGGAAATTATTTACCTTTTTATTATCCGTACAAGATAGAACACGACCCTAATAAATATGCCTACGTATATACGTTGTAAGAATATGTCAAAAATCAAAAAAATTTCCACAACGAATGTACCTAAATTATGGACAATGTTTGATTTACGATCTGAATGCCAAATTCGATGCGGATACACATAAAAAACGTAGTGGCCATCACCATCGGCTCCGGCCCCACCAGATGGTTACATAAGCGGGCATAAATAAAAATGCCATGGACTTATGATAATTTGACGGATATAATGGTCTCTCCGCATTTGAAATTATCTTGGGATCGGCGTATTTTGATAGACTGTTGACTTGTCAAATCAATGAATCGATTATGTAAGGACAGAGAGACGGATGTCGTTGGGCGTTTATAATTTTTACAAGACTCGTCCGGTATAACACAATATCATCTACAATATGTAGGATTTTGGAGCCAGCAACGCCTACAAATAAATTGTTTCAACACAATCAATAACAATAGTAAATACATATACGTCAAACGTGAAATAGGATCTTAAATTTACTTCATCCCAGTCAACTACACATAGTAAAAGTAACAGATAGGGACCACATTCATGTCATACAGTAAGAGAGCAGAGTTGAAAAAATAAAATTCGTTTCATTTATAATAACCTCATAAAAGACTGTAGATATATTTAAGAATATATCATAAGGATATTGTGCTGTTAATATAAATATTTACGAGTGAAAAAATAGTTAATTTTGACTATGTTAATGTTGTTTTGTCCCAAATCTCACATAAGGTCACTGTCAATAATTGACATTTAAATGTGAAAAATTTATTAAAATTCTTTAATTTAATTATGAAATATTAAGCATGAAAATCCGGGTTTTTTTGTTTATTTGTGATCTTAGATATTAGACTACAGTGAGGCACTGCTTATGCCGTTTGAAAGACAAATCGATTAACTGACGTAGTAACTGCTAGGCTTTTTAATTTTGAATATTTTCATAGCGTTATCCTGCTGTGATGTATAGAGAATAATATATCGTAGTATGTTTAATCTTTCTTAAATATATTTGAGATTGAATGACCCATTTTTTAACCGAAAACATAGCCACATTATCCAGTGTTTCTAAAGAAATCATGCTTCATTTTGCGCCATTCGCGAAGCGTTATGATATGGAGTTCTTATAAAAAGGTGTAAAAAAGAGCACTCCTCTACGGCCGGCGTAGCAACGGTGACTCCTCTGGTGTTGCCTAAGTTCATAGGTGACCACTTACCATCAGGTGGCCCGTGGGTTTCTGGTTATAAACAAAAATATAATTCTAAAATAAATTGTCTACTGATGAAAACGTGTTCCGGTTACTGTTTTCAAGATAGCAAATAGGTTCACTAGCTACTTTTATCTCTGTCTGTTGCTCATGTTAGTTTTTTCCAACGCTAACAAACTGTTAACGCGTCGTCTGCGCCAAGCCGAATGACTCATTTGTTACTACAATAAACATAAATCTTTCTCTAATCAACTTAAGCCAATTCCGTTTCGGCGATTATGAGGCGTGTAGAACAATTTCGGCGCAGCACTCCGCCATCACCTCATCGCCAGACACGCGAATTTGATTCCCTCGTCTTTGCCGACGTTGCATACAAATACGGTACCCGATACCGATCGCTTCTTACGAAATAACCGACGAACCGATAAGGCATGGTACACATTTTCTCAAAAAAAAAAAATCTTTCTTTATAAGGACTTGGGAGGTTCAAATGTTATTCAGCTTAATTGTTTATGTTATCCTGAAATGTATGTACTATTCAATTTTGGAAGCAACAGTGCTAGTTAAAGGTTTAATTATTTTTAACATACCCAACTGCGAAAGGTATAAACTAACATTACGATATTTAACTGTTTTATTTTTTTTTTAATTCGTGTAACTTAAACATTTTATAAGCCGTACTCTGTCAACTAAACAATTAACTGTGCCCCAAACACCCGAAGCTTAGTTAGTTGTGGCCAGCTTAAACAGACAAAAGGTTTCTCTCGTTTGTTAGTCGTTTGTGAAGCCTCATTTGAGTCGCCATCCCACCCGCAACACAGGGATTCTTAACGCGAGAGGGTGAGTGTTTGCTCATTTATTATAACATAGATCAGTACTCGACACAAGTGCAGATCTAGCCTAACGCATTAACAAGTCGGCGAGCGTCGCCGGAGATCACGTAAGGGGCCCCGTCGTGAGAGCCGCGAGCAGTACCCGCGCAGCGCAGGGCGGAATACCCACTAACGGAAAAATGCCTATAATGTTATTCCTAGTACTATTAGTTGACGGTAATTAGTATAAATGACGGAGAGTTTATAGTTTCGTGTCATGAATACATTTGAATTTCTGTCTTTCATTATCATAACTGATTTTATAATCAGTATATATTGTATATGTTACAGTTAAAACCAGTTTTTAGATAGAACGCGTTTTCCTTAGTTAGATGTAGTTCTTACTAAATGCCTTCGTTAAAACCAGAATTAACTAATGCTCAAAATTGAATGTCAGTTAAAACTAGTTCTTACTAGACAAAACGCGTTTTTTGAGTCAGTTAAAACTGTTCTCAAAGTTCATTGTATCTTAATAAATATAACACACATTGTGCATCCTGTAAGGTGCCGTTTCTTATTTTCCAGTAATAAATATTTTTCTATGAGTCCGCCTTATTTAATATGTTCAAGCCCCCGGTTTTAAGGAGTTTCAGAGGTTAATACAGTTATTGTGCTTTAATGTGGGTACTGACCCAGTCAGTTCTTTTCATTGTGAAAAGAAATTACAGAGTAGTTAAAACGAATCCCATACACGCTCAACTCAAAACGCGACCCCCACGCGAACAACGCAAACTTTTACTAGGACAAGTGTGGATAATAATTTTAAAATGGTAAACAACGTCGATACTCTTGCGTCTTTACTACAATAACTAGCGGTCCGTTCAGACTTCGTTCGGGATCAACAATTAACTATTATACACATTCGTATGATACACTTGATATGTACTCTATGCCGATTCGCAATAATGTGCCTCTCAAATGTTAAAGGATTTTTTCAAATAGATGCCGTGGTTCCAGAGATTACACTCCGCCTATACACAGACTCATAAAAATCGTACTCTCTTTTTATAATATTAATATAGATTGACATGTTCTGAGTTTATGGTGTTGCGGGGAGTGTAAACTATTCGAATCGCCGTTTCTCTATAAATAATATTCCACACTCGTAGTGGCCACGTGAAATCATCACGAGAGCAATGATATGGTGTCACACCCGGCTGCCTCGATTTGGGTATTGACATTAATGAAAATCTGACCATAGTGTATTTACGCAAAGCGTAAATAAATATCGAAGAATCGCTGTACAAAAGTGTTGCTTACGAAGGTCGCGGGGATCGATCCATACTTTAATTTTTTTATAACCTTACAATAACTTACAATGACTCGGAATCCCATGCGAAAATGTGGAATAAGGCCATATTCCATCACACTGACGAAACAGGGTTGAAGCACTTTTTAGATTATGAGAGCAATTTTCGAATGTAATGTTTTGTAACACTTCGATTTATCACTACTAAACAATGGCATTTGTTTAGTAAAATCTTAATCGCACTTTTGCCGAAGTAGTCGTGGGCTTCACTTACATTATATTTATAAAAGAAATTGCAGAGATCGTCTCGCGTTAGGTTTTTAAGAGTTGCACAAAGTTTAATTTTTTTTATAACGTTTACACACACACACCCGCACTAGGATTCCCTGTGTTGCGGGTGGCATGGACATACACAATTATCACATCAGAAACACCCATGACCCGAGAACAAATATTTATCTGTCACATAAATATCTGCCCCGGCCGGGAATCGAACCCGGGACACCACGCTCGGCAGGCAGGGTCACTACCAACTGGGCTACGGGGTCGTCACGTTCTGTCAACGTCACGTCAACGAGGTTGTTCTGACAAAGTAAAACGGTGGACCATAAAAGCGTTCTCAGTATGAAATCAGTGGAAGTTGCGGAATTCTTTCAGCTAACTTGCCGCAACTCAGTCGGCGATTTCTAAAAGCTACTCGTTATCCGGATACTGACACAAAATAGACGACGGAGGCTTTAACAACTAGCCGTTGCCCTCGTCTTTGTTCATAATACCAAATTTTGAGTGAGCCATTATTGTGCAGACCGTTGATTACGTTGAGTTGAAAACTTTATCGAAATTTGTTTATTCTCACGAAAACTACTCATAGACTAAAGACGAAGATAAGTCAGACTGACTCGGAGCCTCTTTTCGTTTTTATGCTATGTTTCCTATGCTGTTGTAAATGAAGTGTAAAAACCTCTCAATCATAATGACATTAATTCTACATACGCATAAACGACTAATCGCCGGTAGAGATAAATTTAGCGTTACTATGACAGCTGTAAATCTCAATATAGACCAATTTGCATCTATGATATTCGCTGGCGTGTATGCGTCGAGTTCTGTCCCAATGAGTATCGGGTATGTGTCTAACTAACCAACCGGCGGGATTTACGTTCACGGATTTCGATACAGAAGACTCATGTATGTACGTTGTATGTATAACGATCCGACAAAGTGGACCAACGGCCGGCGTTATTATGACGTCTCGAGCAGAGTTATTTATGAATGTGACATTTAAAGCGTGTTCGGGGCGCATCGCCGTGCCAATGGAGATTTTTCCAAGACATTGAAAAGGATGTGTCCGACGGAGCGTGTGGGCAACGCCATACGCGAAATAGCCGAGACGGGCGGCGCACACACGCGAGAATAAACCGGGCATCCATTCAGGCGTCATGAACGATGCCGAATGCCATTTCGTGTAGTAGGGTTGCTAGGGTGATCGGGATTCGTCTGGATTCTACGAATATTTTCAATGACGTCAGATTCTCTACAAAACAAGATATCTCTTCGACCATCTATCTATCATTTCGTAAACAACATGATATAAAAAAATGTCACACACTGACGACAATTCTCGTAGCGAACGCAAAGGGATTTAATGAAATGTAATGCCATATTCCTTTGTGTCAAAATATAAAATTAAACGGTACAAATCAATCATCTAACTATAAGGTTAATTATTGTTTTATAATAATGCTAGTCATTGTTTTTTAAATTAATTATGGTATTTTGTTAGGTGGATATGTGGATTGTTTTTATATTAATTATTGTTATGTGTTAAGTAAATATGGTGGATTATACGGGATGGTGTGGTCGCTTAGCGACAAAGTCCCGGTTAAATTATAATAATAAAAAAATATGTGCAAATGATGTCATTTTATAAGCTGTTGACCGAAAACTTTATAATAAAATTAAGATTTACTTTACATCTATCTCCCAGTGACAATTTCATAATCCTGCCAATATAAAAAAATATCTTATTATCTTTCGATCTAGCAACCCTAATTTCGCCTCAAGATGCGCTACAGATCAAGAGGCGGGGTGGGCCCGGAGGAGGAGGGAAGGAGGGTCACGGGTCGGCCCGCGCTCGGCAACTACGCCATAATTCGCCGCACATGTATGACCAGACAGACAATCGCAATTATTATTAACAGATATATGCGATTAATGATCGTATGTGCGTTCCAACAGCCCAATATAATTTCAACTGTTAAGCAATTTTGGCGCTTATATCATTGCGGTATTCTACCGAGATTAGTTTGCTGCTATGTATAGGAATTAAAGAAAGACGACACCGGATTCGGGAGGACTAACAGACGCAACGGAGCGGAATAGGGAGTGGAGTGGAGATTGTTCTTGTCAAGTTAGTAATCAGGGTGATGATCTGTGGTGCGGTTAGCGCTCATCTCGCGGAGAGCCGGGACGCAGGGCGTAACTTACCCGAAGATAGACAAATCACCGACACATATGACGGAAGAGCGCTGTGTCGTAGTCTAGTTCCGGGACAGTCGCGATGTCGTAGCGAAATGTTCCAAGTGAAACAAGTGCGAACGTCCAAACCTGTGATGCGCGTGTACCTACCTACCTACCGACGACGAATTCCTGAGCCAAAATTACAAAAACCATTTCGTACATGTCCCAAAATAGAATTGCTGTAGTATGATGCATGTTATAGAACTGACGCGTCTTTCGAATTCCTTGGGACCGAGGTGTTTTTTGTTTGATTTGAGATGTTGGCATTGATTGACATGTAACTTCATCACTGGTTTTTAAAGCTATCAAAAACGGCTTTCAGCCGTATTGGGGCGGCTTAGAATACTCCCCCCAATCCTATGCTGGCAGAACAGGGTGTCGTAAGAGGCGACAGAAGCCAGCCTGCTTGGTGGTTGGGCTTATTATTAAGTCATTAATATTATTACCGGTATTATTATCTTTCCGTGACGCCTGCCTGGCTACCTACCACCCTCCTGTTGAGTCAGCCGCCAAACGACTCGTCGTGTTCCGGCTGGGGGCGTGAGAGCCTGTACTTGCTTCCTAACCTGCTTCTCACCTTTGGTCTTGCTGATGTCCATGGGCGACGGTGACCACTTACCATCAGGTGGCTTGTTTGCTCGTTTGTCGGCAATTAATATAAAAAAAAAACCATACCAAACAAATTTTACATTAATAACTCTAATAGAAATGCAGCGTAACTAAAATTTTAGTACTGTGTGATGAACACAGAATTCAATTGTGACCAAAACCGGTGCACACGTTGGTGGCAAAAACAATCCTGAACACATCGGTTGCTCGGAGAGCATTTTAAACAATCGGTTCAAGTTATGTATTTCGCAATGTATTGTAATGAATTACTTTAGTCTTTATGACGAAAAAAATGTTTCTTTCTTTCTATTATCATTTATCCGCATATTAACAATCAATACTCGAGTTGACCACTAATGCGAATAGCCTGCAATGAAATATCGTGGTGAAATTCACTCAAGCCGTTATCTGTGCCCAACTTTGCGTTGAAATCCCCCATCACAATTGTGTAGTGGGCTTTGTAGCTATGTATGGCTTTAGAAATCTCCTCATACATAGCTTCCACTTCGGCATCAGGGTGTGCCGAGGCCGGATCATAAACTTGAATGATTTTAAGTGAGTCGATATTTATATAGTCGATATATATATCGTCTATTTATATCGATATCGATATATATCGTTTATTAGTCGATATATATATCGAGTCGATATTTTCAATATCAAGTACGCTACCGTGGTCGATACACTCCCGATGGTGACCATGTTGTTGACGGACTTGTGGAGGATAAACCCGACTCCACCAAAGGACTGTTGGTCGCCCTCCCGCCAGTATAGGAAGTTACCGGAATTTAGAATTATCGATCCCTCCCCCTCTCTTCGGACTTCTGATAACTCAATTAACTTACTAACAGCTTCTTCCAACTCTTTTATCTTCGTGTCGGTCCGCAGTGTGCGTGTGTTATATGTTCGCCAGGTCGATTCGTCGGTGTTGGCAGCCGCATCTTTAACCGCTGCCATAGCCAGGAACAACAGGGCTACCGGGGACTAGGTGCCGATTCATTCTGGACACTTGTAATAGGGGGGTAATTGCCTTAATCGCCATGCTTGGCAGGCGGGTTGGCGATCTCAGTGAGGCTAAGAATGTAGGAGACGCTGCTGCCCAACTCCTAGTAGGTATATTTCTTTAGACGGTTCTTACGTCACCCACGGGAAGAGATGGGGTGGTACTATTCTATGCCGGCATAAACACGGCACTTAAATTAACAAAAACACGATAAAAAGGACAAACTTATAATGCACACACTCACTCTTACACTTACATACAGAGAGAAAGGGAGAAGAAACTCACTTAAAGTCCAAACAGTGTACACGGCCGGTAACCTAGAACAAATAAGAACATTAATTATAAACGTGCCATAAACATGTCGCAAGGATAGATTCGGAAACAAACAAAGCTTTTCAAACTCCATTTAACTCCATTGGCAACTGAAAGAAACATTGCCTATGTACTTATGATATATTGCAACATTCCATTCAATTCATCACAAAATTGACAAGCCAATAAACTTACCACTGTAGTAGTAGTGATAGTTAAAATCGTTGCCAAAGTATGTGAACGAGTGTGACAAGTGGTGAGGAAATATTCCATCACGCTAGCTCAAAATGTGGACTCCAAACAGTTTAGATAATTTAGAATGGTTACTAAACTACTGCCATTTGTTTTTTGGCTATACTTTAATCTGTGTATATACAAACAAGTACAAAGGGCCGAATTTAATGCCTGATACGTAGTTTCTAGTAGACAATCTCGGTTGTTGTTGCGAAAATGTGGTATTATTTGTGTTTTGAAAAATACAATTATATTTTCTATTTAAAATTTAAATACATATTCGTAAACATGAACATAGATATTATAATATGTTAACGACAAAACAATCATCGTAAAACTTAACAAGTCTGATTTTTCTAACTATATAACATGGATTCAATCAATAAAATATATTTATAATAAAAAGGGCATGTTTCTCTACGAGCGAAAGAAAACTATCTATATCTCGTTGTGAGATCTCCAGTCGAAAGCTGCAAGAAATTTCTTAAAGTGTAAAGAGTACATCATTACGTGAACTATTTAATAAAGTTTAATAATTAAACTACACAAAACCATTAACTTTGTGTGAATAAGCGTTATACAATGTTCACATACAGTACAGAGACAGTCATGTTCAATGTTGTACCTACTTAAGTTTGTCTAAAATAATGTTAGAAAAATATTACATGTTATGTTTATCCCTACATAAGCGACATGATATTTATTACAATTTACCGCACATGTCATCGTTATAATTGACAGGGACGGGTGCTACTCATAGGTTTGCTTACATCTCATAGATTTGTCATTCTCAATACTCAATTATGATACTCATTGATTTGTTGAAGCGATGGCGTAGTTTCACGTTCGAAAAGTGTTTGTAAAAACCAACTTCGAATAAAATATGATTTCATTTCATTTCCACTGTGTACGTAAGCAATATTTTATTCTCAAGTCATTCAAAACGTGGCACTTTAATATTATATAACGTTTTTGTGAAACGCAAAAAATTTAATTCTAATTAACGTGAGTATGGGGTTTATTATAAAGATTTAAATAAATAAATATTTACTTTTTTATTCCTCTATTAATAACTGTAACTTAAAAAGCGTGATAAACATGAAACGAAGTAATAATTGGCATACGAACGATGCACGTAAATTTTAAAAAGTCACCGCGCGCCTCCTTTATGAATGGATAATGTTCTATGTTATTTATAAATGTATTTATTGGTATTCTATATTTATTACAAAAGAATCGAGCACACTGTAACTCCCTCACATGTGTAGGTTTAATGCAAAACTAGGGACCGACGGTATGACACGTAAGATACAGCGCTCTCGTCTCCGTGCGAGTAACGTTTATATATTAAACTGCGGCTAAAGTGCAAGATGTAGATGTTGGATTTCAGCCAAGGTTGTGGATGTATTGTTTTGTAGGCTACAATTACAATGTAACTACTTCTTAAGTATCAACAAAGAAAGAGAATTTTCGTCCTCATCACATTTAGTAGACGATAGAAGTAGCGTTATTCTAAACCATAAGCCATTCAAACTTTTTATTTAACGATTAATTATTTTTTATTTATTTATTCGGTTTACCAAACAATTTTTACATATTATATTTCGTATATAAGAAACTTAAAGCGTAATCAGTTACAGTTAAACACTGTATCGAATATATTAAAAAATAACAAAACTTAAATATAATTTACTAGTAACATATATATGCACATAAAGCACTGTGAAGATTACTCGTCATCTCTGCGGCCTACTAATCTCGGCTCGACGACATTGCGTTTACTAAATGAGAACGAGCACAATAGAATCAAGTTCCCCATAAACCAACAACGGCTGCAGCAAGAGGGCGTCTCTGTACATTAATACGCGCTACGGCCATCTGTACAGTAGTGTAGTTCCAATAGATACTCGTAGCGGCGGACAATCCACATAAAAAATCAATAAAAGCCGGGCTCGGCCTTCGCGGAGGTCGGCTGCGGCCCTCGCTACGCCGGCACCGCTTGGGACTAGGGTTGTATTGGAGTTATGAGTCGGATATCCGAAACAGTCAATCAAAACCGGAATCGGGTATCGAGTTTCAGATAATTGGGATGAAAATGTCATTCTAAATCTGAATCGAAAACCCGCTACTATTAGATCGTATTTCAAATTATAATTTAGTGAAAATTTATTAATCTTAATTATAATTGTTAAGAATCATCGCGGAATCTAAATATTTGAAAAAATTATTTCAGTTTCGCCGTGCCATCCATTCATTTAATAGGTATGATATACGAAAAACGTAGATTTTTCTATAAACTATTTCCTGCCTTATATAACTCACTTAAAATAACAACATTGTATTTAACTGTGTTAAGATTACAATTAAAAAATTGTTTATATTTTATTGTTTTCGCTGTAATCATGATACATTTGTTCTTCATATCATATACTCTCATACAGGTATCTTGTCGAAGAGTTAAGGATGATGATATCTGAACGAAGATATGCTTACTGTAAGCTTCGTGATTCAATTAATTAATTCTTCTTACAGATTCTTTATTAATACAGAGCTATATATATATTGTTGCTACTTATTTTTATTCTTTTAGATGTTATTACTGAAATCTTCCGGATAAGACTCATCACAGATATACAATTTCGTCCCTTTCTTTCCTCAAGTCGTAAATTTCTGCATACAACTTGTCAAAAATTTACTTTATTTATATTGGTATGCTATAATTGCTCTATTTCAAACGTTGTTCAAAAATAACATCTACATTCATATTATAAAGAGATAATGTAAATTTTGTCAGTTTGTGTGTATTGCCGGAGGGTAATCTCCGCAAGCAAGGCATCTGAAAAAAATTTTACCATTCGAATGGTACTCTATTCTGGGTGGAAATAAGCTAAATATATTTTATATGGTAAAACAAAGCTTTCAGTCTGAATGCGATAATCTCAAATACTGAAATAAATAATTGAACTGTTTGTGAACGTAACAATCAAGTATCCCGAAACGAAGCAAGGGCGGCTTATATGTAGGCAGCAAGAAGTGAAACATAATTAGTTTAGTCAAACTCAATTCCGTTTTATAAATTTAATGTCAAGAAACACTTGTCACTGCTGCCCGCGGCGCGGGGCAGGGGGCCGTTGCCACCTTTTACGCGTTCATTATGGCAGTCAAAAAACATAACAACAATGTTTAACAAACATGTATCACCAGCGAGCAGCGATTACGAACACAAAGATATTTTTTACAACGATTATAGTAATAATATCGATTCTATTTTTTATAAACACATATCGGTAAGTTAGATTACACCAAGTTATCTTTTCTATATTATATTCAATTAAAAATATAATATAGCTTAGCAACTGTTAATCAGTCACTCATTTAACAACAACTTCCAACCTGGTTCGCAGCTTTATTTAAATACACTAAAATTAATTTATTTGAACGTTTTTGCCTTACATGACGGCTACATTTTTTTCAGCTATAAACCTCCAATCTAACTACAATGCTTGTTTTTATTGTAATTACATTACAAGAAAATATGAACCGTACACAGGACTCGAGGTAACAGTCGATCGAATGACACAAAACCAATACTGGCCAGTAAAGACCGCCGCTTTACCGCATGCGTCGATACGAGGTAAACGAGCACAAACTGCGCCAAACCATCCAAATGTCAGTGACACAGCCACACGTGACGCTGCCAGGAATGCGAACGTGACGCGATATCGCTCCAACTTGCATCTATACAACTATGCAGCCGAGTGTACAACAATATCAACCGCGTTGATAACGTACCAACCGTTGATCTATATTATATAAATGCACTGGATAGGCCACCATGGTTACATTTTTGTGCGCACTTGATTTCCACCATTTTGACGCCGATCACATTGTTTTGCAGTACCACGAAAATGAGAAGTAACATTCTGCCTATGTTATATATATATATAATTATGACAAAGGGATTGCGAACTTTTTGCTTTTCAGTGTACGCGAAGGGTAATCCTCGGAACCACGTATAAAAAAAACTTTTACCACAATTCTTTTTTGAAAGTCAGTGCGGGTTGCTAGTTGTTATTAAATTTTCAGTTTCTTTGCTTAACACAACAAAGCACTTCTACATCCACCAACGTTAATACATTTATTTTCACCACATAGAACTGATATTTTCATTAATTACTTCACAGTCAAATTTATACCTATCTGGAACACCTTGTATGTAGACATCAGAAAGTTTTATTTTATGATACATATCATTATATTGTGAAGTATATATGTATTATACACATTGTCATATAGTAAAAAACTTTGGTATTGTAGGCACCTGCCACATCCTCTCACCGGCACCCCAGCATTGACTGGCAGAGAAAGCTATTTGGCATTAAGTCCACCCATTGTACTACCTTTATTAAAGGGTTTGTGTATAATAAAATATTAAATAAATAATTGGATAACGGTTTCATAGATGTAGAATGGTAACATTGGAATATTGAAACAAAATAGGTAGACTAAAATGAAATTAACTCGTAATCCCGTTAAACTGACAAACGGTCAACCCGTTAAAACTCTACAGCCTATCCAGTATTTATGTTATAAATACCAGTGATACCGATGTATAAGGCGAACGCTGGCGACGACTTGGCCAAAGTTCTAAGAATTAACGCCGTTTTATTCAGTGCCAAGTGCAATATTTTCAGTCGGGCGGTGACAGAGCACTTTTCGAACAACGTAATCTCTATATTGGTCTCGGGTTTATACGCCGAGTGGGCAAAAATATCAACACCAATTACTGTTTAAACAATTAACATGCAAGAACCAAAAAACAAAATGTTTAAATAAAAGCCTTGCACTTTAATTCTCTCCCTGGATTCTCTGCCACGGGTGGTTATTACACACGAAATATTAAGAAAAATATTTTATGACCACGGATCGTTCCCACAGCCCCTGTGTCATCTAACAACTAGTCGCTTACGGGTCGTCCATATTGGTACCTTGTCAAATGGAATGAAATTAAAAGATGTGCTGAGGAGTTTCTTTCGCCGTTTCTTCTCCTCATTGTTAAAGCACCTTTTCGAAACGGTGGTAGAAGCAAAAAATTACGTTCATAAGTGTAATTACTGAATACCTATATGATTAAATGATTTTGAATTTGAATTTGAAATAGAAGGAATGAGTAAATTTTAAACGTATTAGTGACAGACTGATGTATTACTGATGTATGTGCTGAGCTTTAAAAATATTAAAAATAGTATATCATTATACTAATACACTGTATATATGTATTAATATTTTTGTTAGCTTTCTTTAATCTTATACTAATTAAATATCGCCACTGACTAAACATGACTTTAAAAATATAGCAACAAGATATCAAACGGATAAATTAAAATCACTTTCAAACAACTGTCACACAAAATAATACGCATTTCTGAATAATCAACAGCTTCCAATTAAAAGCGTTACCGTGCACAGCCGCTCGGCATGCTCGACAGAACACACACATACTTACATCGCGTTACATCACACAACCAGTGCCGCAGTGGCACGTGTTCAATTGACACACGAGAGCCACATGTTAGGGTAAACCCGGCCGATAAAAACTGCTGACTTTGTATTCACAATTTAATTACAGTGGATACTGTATTCGTAATACAAAAAGCTTTTTACAGTGCACCATGTAATTAATGGCCCTCGGGAAAATCTTCGTTATCTTCGTCTTAAGACCGCCGTTGGTGTATTGAAAAATATGGTGATATACTCAAAATAAGAAAAAGGATTTATTTACAAAAGAAATAGAATATCACTGTCACTCGAACAAGGTGTAAATTAAATTAACTTTAGAAATAGAAAACGTCTCTGTAACTTCTCCTATCGAATCATACGACTCCAAACTAACAGTATTAAGTTAGATAAATATATATAATCAAGTTGCGATAGCGTTGTTAACTCCCTATACTTTCAATCGGGATTATTTTAAAATTTTAAAGATCAGATAATTTATCTACACTACACTAAGAGAGTATATTGATGTATAATAGACGAAACTTCGAAAGGACCGGCGACTTGAGAAAGTTAATGTAATCTGTGCAAAAATTCTATGCTTATTACAACTATTTTTGTTTAGAAAATGAGCTATGGATCCACTTCACTTGATCGTATTAATGATAATTGAGTGACGTAATTGAGCGAGCCAACTAACTACTCCGCAGAATCTAATGCGCATTAGTCAGCGACAACGTGGCAAATTGACTCAATGACACTCGATACTGACTAACCGCGACTCAGTTCAATATGGAATTGCACATTACACACACACAGAATGTGATGCGACTTATTCGACATTTATTCGAGAGTTCATAATTATTATGAAAACATGCTGATATTGAACGATGCTCAGATTGTTTTAAGCACTAATAATAATCGTGCTCGTTATGAACAGTCGGCATGCAGAATGTATATTTGTATTGGAAGAAAAAAAATTTAATTTGAGCAAATACCAGGCCACGAAAGTTTTGCAAAAGCAGTTTTGTATGTAGGCACTAACCAGTTATTTACTTACTAGTTATTTATAAATTTCCCTAGACATTATTTTTACTAGCAATGTTAAAATATCGAGGTCTCGTTAAAAATTTCAGTATTTCAAATATCACCTTAAGCCGAACGATCCGTTTTATATCCTTCGAAGGGATTTTATGGATGAAGGCTCTTTTAAAGTAACCATTTACCAATAGTATAAGGAATTTAAATGTAATCCTTAAATTTGAGAGAAGGACGAAATGGTCGTAGTTTTACAACAGGAAACGTGCATTGCATTAAACATTGCATTAAAAAGAATAGGGGAATTAAGTTTGAATCTAATTCAGCATATATTGTAGATCAGATCGGGAAGCGTTTACCAGATCATACAAAAACACTGGCATGTGAGGAGGATAGTATCGCGTCGAGTGCAACACAACCTTACTCATACTCAAAATAGGACCTCGCGGCAATGCCCTAGAACCATTTTAAATTTTGAAGTAGGTTCGTGTTCGCGTATTTACGCCAGTCACCAATTTAGTTACTTAACCATGAATTCATCACCACCTAAGCGCAGCAAACCAACAATCGTGGGGAAGATTTTGATCGCTAGTTTTTTAACTTCCTCGAGTTATCTGATGTCAATTTCTTTACAAAATGAAAGTAGCATCCGTTTCAAATGGTACTACCAAACGCTTATCACAACTATATTACAATATTATTAATTGTGCGCACTGCAAAGGATTGAAATAACTTACCCGCGTCGGTGTTCCCGTCTTCTTAAAATTTGGGAGTCTTCAAGAGGTGAGTGATTAGGTTTTCATAAGTTAGCGCGTTCAACATCTTAGACTTCATCACCACTTACCATCAGGTGGGATTGTTGTCAAGCATTAACTGCGTAACAAAAAAATTCGGATTGTCAAAAATGGGCAAGTAAAGTTCAAGCAGGTTGCAATGGAAGCGTCTGAGTTGCACAGGAATATAAAAAAAAATTGTTTAATATAAAAGAAGGCGGAAAGTTTTTTGAAAAGTCTTAAACAAAACAATTTTAACCACAGACATTATTTTTTCGCAAAATATTTTAAACGTCGTATGTATGTACATCTCGCCATGCTTGCTTACACTCCGTTGGCTCTATGAATAGTGTATCTTTTGAACAATGTCACTGATAGATGTCGTGTCGTGATAATTAGTCCTGTCCAGAAAATACTTCATAATAGCTGCGTTGCAATTTTGCATATTATGAAATACTGAAATACAATTTCTGCTAAGCATATTATATTCAATACCTTAACTTACCATTACTGTTTGGCCAGATTCACTATGTATACAGTTCCGACACACACACACACACACACACACAGATTAACGCTATATGAAGCACAGAAAATAATCAAGTTATATATCTAATTGTAACATCACGCAGTGGTCGTGATTAATGTGTTACAACAAGTTGAGACACATACATACACAGTGTGTTGTTTGTCATACAATTGTCAAATGTCCAATGACAACGCGGGTTTTTTCCAAAACCACTGATACGAATCTAATAATATAATTCATTTACCTTCATTTTTGTGTTGCATGTTATATTTGGGGTTATTATTAAAACGTGTTTCCACGTCTGCCTTAGCACACGCGTTATTAAGTTAATTACATTGATTTATAAGATCATTTGACTGACACGGTAATTAAATCATTCAGCAAGTTATCTTCATGATTGTTACGATTATTCTTCAATAAATATTGGTAAAAAAAAGTATTCAATTTAAAAAACGAAAAAAAATCCATAAATTTCCTTCGGCTACATCGAAGAAATCTTCGAACTCAACTAACTCGATCCCTTTGAACAAACCGTGGTATTTGTTACGAGATCGGTGAAAGGGGTGGTCCACTTCCTGGAACTGTGCCGAAGGGCCTTTCCTCCGAAACGCCCTCGCATACATTTGTGTCTGCGATGAGAAATACCTGGGGTCGCACAAAATACACAAACATATATTTCAGAATGCGGTCGAATCACGCGACTCTCGGACGTCTGATCTACCTATCGACCGGTGAATTTAGTGACAGTCACTTAGGGGAAAAAGAAATCTTTTCCTTACAAGTTTTGTGTTATACATGGTTATTACAATTGTGAATGAAAATATATATAAAAAAAACTAAGATAACATGATACGGGATTTTTACTAAATTTATAGATTCCAAATTAAAATGGGTTTAAACTCAATTAAGTCGTGGCACTTAAAGAAGAACGTCAAGTACGCGTTTTTACATTGCAAACCTGCAACAACAAGCAGTAACAACCCAACAACAAGCAGTAAATACCCAAAAATTGTATCTATGACATAAACTACATCCATCGCGCCAGTACACAAGAAGTTCATGTGCAAAATCTGCACAGCGTGAAGCTAGCCGACTAACTTACTTCACAACTATAAGTGTACATACTAACATAGCTAAACATGCGCTGAAACCGGTCCGGCCGGCACACGAGACCATAATACGCGTTTGTATCTGTACTCTGTGTTATATAGTTGTGACTTGTGACTGGGTATATCTGAACCAGGGCTGTCAGGTGTCCGGTGTTTAACGAAATTACTTACAATTTCATCTTCTTTTTCCGTGTTTCGTAAGACAGTAATACCGAATACAAATGCCTTGCCCTGATCTTAATTTCATTTAAATTATTAGTTTCCTCGATTACAATTTTTATCAAAGATAAAGATTTTTGACTTCGTTCATTAAAATTTGTGTACATTACATTACAATATGAGCTTATAACAATTATTAAAAAATATTTTTTTTATTCAAATCCGATTTTTCCAGCAATTTTTTTTCTACCTGGCAACCCTGATGTAACCAGTGCCACACGGAGCACCGAGATCAAAGAAAGTCTCAGTGGCGTAGGTCGAGAGCTCGAGTGCTTGCCAGCCGATGGTGGTCGGTCGGCCGCATTCGTTCCTTATTAACGCTATCATACCTGCCTACGAGGGAAACGTCTTACGTTAGAAAGTTGTTGCCGGGCGCGTTGGATGGAGGTTATGTACATATGTTATATTTGTGTGCGTTCGAACGAGTTTTGCGAGAACTTAAATGTTAACGCACGTTTTAAAGTTACTTAATGATTTAATCACCCTGGTACTCTTATCAGCAGGGAGAATTCATGAGTGGAATTGATTCATTAAATATACAAAACGAACTAAATACGACTTTCAAGAAAAGTACCCATTAGTAGATAATTCAGTTATTCTGTGCACACAAGACAAACATCAATACGTTAATATCATCATAGAAATATTTTTTATAAAATTGTATGCTAATTTTTGGACATTATGAAGAGCACTAAGAAGTTAGTGCGTCCAACATCTTAGACTTCATCGCCACTTACCATCACGTGGGATTGTCGTCAAGCATTACCTTATTTTATGTATAAAAAACCCAACGAGTTCAAACTTAATAAGTAGCTCTACATCCACATTTCTGTAGCCAGCTTCCGCCTGCGTCATTAGAACAGACTATCAACGCTAGAAACTGTTCTCCTTTTAGAAGAACAAGAGTGAACGCTCAATGCAGATTGCTAAACTTCAAAATTGTTTGAGAATATTATGATGAATTTTCACGTATGCAGCTTTCCTTAAGGTGTTTATGTCTGTTATGTTAATGTCCGTGCATTGCATTATCAATGTCCATTACATTGTTATCTGATATATGTAAATATATGTAAAAATTTATACGCAATATATTATAAACTCAATTCAGCTTGATTGTCTAATTTGAATAGAGCAAACATTTAATAAAAACATTTAACTGAAGCAGATAACAGCCAAACAAAATAAAAAGTAGTAGATTATAAAGAGTAACTAATAACAACTTTATTAATACGTAGAGAAGACAGAAACCAAATAAAATCATTCTATAACAAGATAAAAGCAAACACTATGTATAAATATACACGTCTTCGTAAGTACCTGATGCGGATTTATCTGTGAACTCATCGCCCGAGTGATACACACACAAACAAAGATACGCTGTGACACATGACGTCACCGGTGAAACATTTCCACTTGATTACGTAAACTACAATACACGAGTTATGCAGACACGAGAGACCAGACTCGTAAAGAGAAAACTTGCTTTTATTACTGTTACTGTCATAAATAATCATGTGAATACAAAACTAGCGTACCGCATCATCAAATACAACATGCAGAGTTTTATGAAAGTAAATCAAGGATCAACAGCATTAATCATTAACAGATTGTTTCTCAGTCTTGCAGTCCAACTGGTATTGATGCTGTTCGCCAAACCAGATCTGGGGGGTTTAGCGTTGTATAACTTATCAATAGTTATTAATATCGCAGCGGCTTCACTTCGAGGACACGAATGCTTCAAAGCCATTGCACTCGGCAGGCACCACACGATGTTGTGACGTCATCGATGAAACATTCCGTGTTGATTAACGACACGTACGCTTCCCATTGTTAAAGGGCTCACGTTTCGCGATCGCCACCCCGCAAGGCGCGGACGTTGCGCGGCCGCGGTGCAAATGGAAACGAATAAATACAACGAAAGCAGTGCTAACGTCGCATAGACGCTGAGCGTATTTTCTGACATAGTGTGTCGATTATAATATACTTATGACATGGCAGAACACTTTCTACGTAACTGCAGAAGTGGTATTCTAACACCATAATAAATGTCGGCCGTTAAAGTAGTCATAGGTACTTGGCCGTTATACCACTTCAAAAAATAAATTTTAAGCCTTGTCACATGAAAACGTCAATATTGCAACGTAACATCACGCGGGTATATTGTAACTTGAACACAACGACATGTAGATACTTACACGGACGTGGTAACAGGCTGTTCAAATAACACGAACCGCGACCGTGCAAGTTTCCTGTTTTTAACCAACCGCGAGCGACGGCACGTACGTGCCTACCTACCTACCTACCTATCCACAGTCAATTTACGGTGCATTTTTCATGCCGAGTGATTTATCGCAGTGAATCCGCGCCGAGGGCCAACCAACACGCACACACGACTTAACACGTTAAGCCACTGATGTATTGGAAACGGCCACGTAGCAATTACAAACGTAACAACGATAAGAAGTTAGTGTAGCGGCTTGAACTTTGGCCTTTCGGAAGGGAGGCTCGAATGCATGTACCTCTAATTTTTCTCATGGATTATTCTCATGGTTCAATGAAGGAAAACATCTCGAGGAAACCTAGATACCTACAAGTTCATCGTGTTATCAAAGATATATGAAGTATGTCAATTTTCACTTGACAAGTGTGATGATGAACTTATCCCTTCTCACTGTGAGGGAAGACTTATCCAACTGTGGGCAAATTGTTGAATGTGAAGATGATGAAATGTAACCGTTTTATTATGGAATTTGTCAGGCCAATTGACGGCTTTTGAACATTGCAACGAAGAATAATATCAGCCGTAATCTGAATACCGACTGTTTATCTTTATTTTATGTTAGCATTGTTATTTTACAACTTACTGCATCAATTTATAATCGTAAATACAATAATTGCGTCTCGAAGAGATATTATAAATAAAAGTCTCCTTAACATCTAATGTGGGACCTAGCCGGTAATTCTGTAATCACAGAAATCAAACCCATAATTGATTTCGCGATGAGCTTATTTTACGATGTACGTATCACGGTTAAGCTTTTAGTATCATCGAATATATTCTCATCGCTGAATCGAAATCGCAGAAATGCCACGCTAGTCTTGAATAGAAGTGAGACCCACAAGGACATCGTTCTTGACACTCAGATCTTTCGGAAGGGGTTACATCTATTTGTGAGCGACGCAGTTCTGCAATTTTATGATAAGCGAAAAAATCGTTGTTCACCTACTGCTCACATACATCATAATATATATTCATATCTCATGTAGTAACCCAGTATCAGTTATCATAAATTGTAATAAAGTTTGCGATGTCTCATCTCACGTTCATTGCGCCCCAAAGGAATTCCAAGTCGAGTTTTATAGCTTAAATCTTAACTCTCAACTTCAAATGACTTCAACTTTGAATACTTACCTACGTACCTACCAACAAACTTAAAACAAGAAATAAAACTTGTAAACCACAGGAGTTATTGCTAGTACGGTTCTATTACGGAGTTTTATAAACTCTATTCATTGTAATCCACCCAGCCGACTTACCCAGCACATCGTGCACTCTACTGAATAACGAATAAATAAATTAAGTCAAACCCCGTCTGTTGAAGATCGCATAGCTCTGTTCACCTATTATATATATTACTATTGATATTACGTGGTACAAAGGTTGTTTTTACTTGGTCGACAAGCTCCTGTCGCGTGTCAGTCAGGTCAGGAGGAGGGTTTCCCGCTTTCTTCTTGACGCTTCTGATGCAACTTATGTTCGGTGGTGGCGGTGACTACTGCTCAATATATGCCTTAAGATCGTCTACCTACTCATTTCCAAAAAAAACCTACAAATGTGTTATGCTAGGTTTCTAAAATCTTTGTCCTGAAAATACAATACAGTTTTTACCAAGAACCTGTAATTCTCTTTTTACCCCTATGTCTACGAAATAATTATCTGTGTCGCGGATAGCATTGCCATACACAATAAATAATACATGACAAATGTTTGTTCTCGTCCGGAAATCGACTTAAAACCTTTCGCTCAGCATATAACGTGAACAACTGCATTACAGGGATGGCAAACAGAACGTTACTCCTGTGTGAGGCGGGCAACGCCCGAGCCCCGCAGTAGCCGATTTATACTACAGTGAATCGCTTTTACACTTCAATGTTATAAAAAAAAAACCGTATAGAATTTTATAGTTTCACTAAAATCCTTTCCGGCCAGCTGCCCCGGTCGGCCACCACCCGGCCGTCGGTTGAGTTACGATCGATTCGACTCTATCGCACCACTGTGGCATAAATCGCACACAATTTGAGCGCGGTTATTGTTCTGACCGATTTATGGCAAAAATTCTTTACATACAGTTTTTTTTTGGGATTTGGAAGCGTGCTACAGTTATGTAAATTTGTACTTAATACATAAACATTGATGATGTGTATGTTATATTCCCTATGTTACAGGTGTCATGGACGTACATAAATATGACATTACCACCCGAGAACAAACATTTCAGCCCCAATTGGGAACCGAAACCGGACCCCTCGCTTAGTAAGCAGGGTCACTACCCCCTGGGCTGGTCATATAGGAAATATTAAGTTCACCGATCAAAAGCTCTTTTTACAATCCTCATCGACGCTCACCATTCAAACTATCACCCCGATGGTAAAGTTACGACGGGCCGGATTCCATCAAGCCAGCCACTTTATACATCATATACCATTCAGTTTGAACGCATTGGTCGTTCAATGGGATTTATGTGAGCGATTCGGTCGAATGGCCCGCTTGTGCTATCGTGAAATGGACGGACACACTAAGTAAAATTTTTATAGCGGTAAACTGACGAATATGGTTAATGAATATTTTTTTCTACTTTTAAATTAATCTTGAAATTTTTGATAATTATAAGTTTTTACAATACTCTTGGCCCCGTAAATTTACTTTCAAACATTCAAAGCGTTACTTACGGAAATTCATAATTAAAAAGTAGTTTTCATAATATTATGTAAACCGGGAATAAGCCGCAGAAGGCGCCTGCATTACACGCTATTCCAGATTTTTTTGCGCAATACATTTTAAGAATAATATTGTCCGTGATGATATAAGTACAAAACCAATTAGACATAAGCCTTAAGTAACAAATAACAGCATTAGATATTCACAAGATTAAATTCGTCGGATGCGGTACAAACATTATATGCCACTTGCATCAAAGAGGTTAAAATTGATTGCATAAAACCGATCGATAAGTGTCACGAGAAGTGAGCTAGCTCCGCTTAAGGTACCGTTTCTGGTGTAATGTCATATCAAAGATAAATTATACCCAATACATATTTAGCTAATGGATATAAAAAAAAAACTTTAAATAACCAGTTTGAATAAAGATAAACTCGATAAAATAAACAATTATATGAAATTCTGAGTAGCATTTTATTTCCAATGCTTTCTTAAAACTATATCGTTGGGCTTACGATAACATATATTTTTAAATACAGACAAGACAAAGACAAAGTACAAAATATTTTTTTTAAGTTAACCTCTTGATATTTTATCATTTAAAACTTTAAAAATTTAAAACAAACATGTGGCAACCGATATCATTTCGTAAATTGTCATATAATCCACAACCAATTCACGTATCATTTCAAAGTAAATTCAATTTATCTCTGACCATACTTCACCATTTAATAAATATTTGCTACATGAAACCTAAGAAAAACAAATATAAGTCGTGGCTACTTAATCAGTGATTCTTGAATGTAATTCATAAAACGGCACTCGATAACATGCCAGACACACAGATTAAGACATCGCAAACAATCAACACCAAAGAACAAAGGTTAGTGTCAATAAGTCGTCTAAGATATCACTCCCGGTACCCCTCGCTCGGTAGGCAGGGGCACTGCCAACTCCAGTCCTCAAAATACATAAAACATCCAAGTTGGAAATATTAACGAATTACTGAAAGAACAGAAGCACACGAGGCTCACGACACAGTGGAGAGCTCTCGGCGCGCCAACTTTAACGCGATTCAAAAGTTTAATCAAAGAACCCTTCCAACTCGGAATGACCGCACGTAGTTATAAACAGCGCTTAATAACTCTCAACTTCATTCGGTTGCTTGGGTGAAGGGTTTCGTTATAATTATGCAACGTCTATATAGAATCACTGGAACGTTTTTACCCTCATCTTACAAGTGAATGCCGGACTGCAATCTCACCCGGTTATGAGTGGTGGTGCAGTCTTATGTGGTATGGCGCACTAACTTATCAAGAACCTATTCATTCGATTTTCCCTAGATTACATCCACAATATAATAGAACGGTAACATCATAGAATTTTTGATCATATAATATCAGCGCACGCAACAAAAACCTTTGTTCCCTATATAAATTGCGAGTAATTGACATCATCATCGAAACATTAATTCCTAAGCTGCGATAACCCCTTGGAATGTTTACATACAATAATATTGAACATCCATATCCATACGCCAAATCGAGCCAAAAAAGGGCTCGTTACTTACGTACACGTTCATAAAGGAATATCCTGTGAGTCCGGAACTCCGTCCAAACGATCCAATAAAATCACAACACTGCGGTAACAATCCAATCACAACAACATGGCACACACAGTATGAGAGCAGTACGAGTCGTACACAAAAACAACGCACCGGCACAACAATAACCAGTATAAAGATTCGCGACGCACAAAACACAACCGAGACGGCCAGCGCGGTCAGATGGCGAGCCGCGTGTATCCGTGGGGAGCGTGGGGGGACCGTCGGTGACAGCGAGTGAGCGCCGGCTGCCTGGAATAACAATAATGAGGCGACTAATTATTGTTATTATTATTACCGATTGTGCGGTCGCACCGGCTACAACGTAGGTAGGTGGCGTAATCGCTGAATTCCATGTAATCGCACACACTCGCACGCTCACATGCGCGCGCCCGGCTCGCCACGTGCGAGGACGTACGTCGCACGGCAACAGGGCCGCAGGTAAAAGCCGGCCGGCAGCCAGCGCCGTGTCGTACCGCCGCCGGGGTGCATCGGCTGTGTGCTAGGGTTATCGGATGGTCAGAATTCGTGTCAATTCTCCCGACCAACGTTCTTTTTGCTGTCCGGATTCTCGAATCTTCCGTCGTGCAGCTAGCTTCTTGTAAATAAAACAATAGTATTTTGAAATCACCACATATTTTTCACATTACATATCTTGGTCTTCCCATCTGGTATCCCTAGGTGAGCGGACATATATATCGATCTCAAGATAAATTCACCACGGTGAGCGGTGAACGCACCGACGGCGGTCGCCTTTCACTGCGGCGAAAACGCACTTTACCGTGCACGCCGCAACGATGGTGTAAAACGTGTCGACTAAGTACAGTCGGTAGATGACGCTCGCGCGGCAAGCGGGGCCGTGGCTACACTGGCGGTGCGGGCGCAGACCACGCGGCCGCGTCGAACGTTCTCGAATACGTGTATTTATTAACGACGGAAATTGCGCAACAATAATACACCGATAAGCGTATATTTGTACTGCCTCATCGCGTTTGTGTGTACTCGTAGTGTCGGGGAGAAGGTGAGACGGGGTCGTACACCGGTCGGGCCAAAGTTTCACGGGCGCAGTAATCTAATTATGCGCTGCGAGCATTTCTAATCGCTGTAATCAAAAGATGTGGCGTTTTAATTACTTCCATCACGACTTTTTCATTTCGCCTTCTATCAGATCTATTGATATCAATGAGTCACGATGTTGCCAGAGCAATGGAATAGAGTTATTTCTTAATCCTATTAGGTTTCATTTAACATTCACACGATTTCCCTACCTTTCCTGTATCGTCTTGAATCACACCGTTTCTATTTTGGATACGTCTTTAAAATTCGTACTACTGGGTACTACATGAGATTTACTCGTATGCACACATTTAATTTACGGAATTCTCCTAGTTCAAGTGTGGAGTAATTTCTTTAATTCTTGGCAATAAAAAGTGACAGATGGCGAGTTCACAAGCGACGCCGCAGTTGGCCGGTCGACCGCTAATGAAGCAGAACGACGCACGCAGACATTCCCCAGCGACCGTCACGACCAATGCGACTGTCCAAAACTGGGCGTGCGACCGTTCAAAAACGACTAAACAAACAGTCTAGCCGTGTCAAGCGGTGCGTGGCACAAATAGCGTCAACTCTAGATACGTTTTCCTCCTATCAATAATACCAACATTACTATCTAACAATAGGCAAGACGTCCTGCACACAGACAACAAACGTTCAGCACACAGCGACGGCTACGACGCGGCTAAATAAACAAGTGATCGTCGCTTCGTACACACACCGGGCGGCGGCTTTGTTGTGTCGGTGAGCTCGGTGGAAAAAAAATAACGCGTGCAACGGTCTCGGGGCGCGCAAGGTGAACGACTTGGTAATCCTAAGCGCGACAGGATACGGTGAAATGTGGGATTTTGAAAGTGCTGTGTTAATCAGAGAAATTACGTAATGGACGTGGTTATGTTTTTCTAACAATCAGTTTATATCATGTATATCGGATACACAAACAAACACAAGACGCGCGCGCGCGCGCGCGTAAATGTGTGTGTGTGCAAATAAAACATGATATAGATTTTTTTATTTGTCGTAGGCGTAGAGAACGAGTAAGCAATGGCAGCCCTAAATAATATATATTTCACGTAATTACCTAATGGCATTAATATATATTATTACATGTTGTAATACTGGCACGTGACATTATATTTTTCTTTTTTGGGGTTCACCCTTTAAAAAAATGTTCATTACATATTCATAAAATTAATTAAATATGTAGACCAGATAAACAATTCAATAGACAAAGGAACTGAACCTGATGAAACGTAATGGAGAAACAATGTATGCTGCACGTATTCGCAAGTGTACTCGCACAATTTGCGGTCACTGAAATTATCTTAATTTGGATAATTGGACGCCAGTTATTTACAACTTAATTGCGAAATGATTTATTTCAGAACATAATTGTACTGACATACGATTGGGCATGTTCCCAATACGGCAATAAACAGTGCTTATTCGAAAACTTGATGTTTAAAACATGATCGGTTTCGATTAAAGCCGAAGAATAAAAGAAGAAATGAACGATGTGATTTACATATTAATATTGATACGACGGTTCGGGTCTTTACAAACTATTTATATTCCGGAGGTCTCACCCAGATTAGGACATCGATTGCTTCGTACAACACACAGTTCGACAGTATCGATACTGCTGTTATAGACTAAAATACAAATATAGTGTCCCATCTGAGTTTCGGTGTAAACGTCGCGCCTGCAACACAGTGCCAGGTGCACGACGGTGGATTATAAAATTTCAAATCTGATTTGCTCCGCGCCTGGAATGTTATTTTAGACAACATCTTAAAGCTCACTCACATTACTATGTACCTAATTCACATTTGTACAAGACCAATGTTGCAATGTTGCTTGCGGATTGCATTAGACTAGGGTTGAAATTAACGATCAAATTTTTAATATGCAATGACATTATTAATTATTTATCTATTGTAGTGCATTAGCTGTCAGCAATTTCAAGTATCGCTTGTAAATAAATAAATACACTGGTAGGTATATACGGTAAAACCCCGTTTGAATGGTGACGGTCGCGGAAATACTACAAATAGCCAACTCACCACCAACAACAAGACGAAGTACTTTCGTATGTTTCAGTCTCTTCAGTCTGTATGTT
>PDGT01000083.1:79918-110472 GCA_003671415.1 Megathymus violae | reverse complement strand
CTTTGGAGACCGTCAGCTATAAGCCATTAGGTCGGTCTATCTATTATATACCAATAGGGCGAAGGCAAAACATTTCACCATTCGATCACTGTCCAACGCTCTGTCACACTACTGTCGTCTCGGAGTGAGAGGATTTAAGAGCAAATTAATTGTAGTTACGTGCGGGTGAATTATTGCATGTCACACATCTTTGAAGCATTTCATTTCATGATATTTTCACTAGCTAAAACAGTTTTTATTTACATACATACTTATTTAATTATTACATGTTTGTTGTGTACGTTAAAAGAACTGAGATAGCTGTATGGTTTTTAACAGTTGTAAGCGATGACAAGGAACCAAAGAAAAATACTGTAAATAGGACGTCTTCCTTTTTGGAGAATAACAGTTACGGATAATACCAACTCTACAAATAAAAATGTGTTTGTCCTACTATTTATTTTGATTTTTATATTCATCGTGATTTAAAATAAAGGAAAAATACCTATGTTCTTTTAAAAGTTTGCTTTTGTGGTAGTTATAATGATAAATCCTTTTTCTTCAGTTATCACACTCAAAATAAAAGTAAAAGTAATAAGTTCTGATGTTTTTAGAAATACCGCGAAAAATGGCTTAACTGACAGACAGTGCCTGTCATTTAAGTGATAAACAACAGTAAATTTTTTGTAGAAATCTCAGAGGTTAAAATATCTTCTATAAAGTGTGAATATGATGCTGACGCATTTTGTTATATGTATATGTGGCATATTTATTAAAGTACGACATATAACATTTTCTTTAAACGCATATAAAAAGCTTTGTGAAGCCTACGAAGCTTATTTTCAATACCCTGTTCGGAATTTAGAAAAACCCTTGGCTCCACATGTTTCATGCAGTAATTGCAAAAGATGTTTAGTAGGTAAACAATTTTTTAGCAAAAAAATAGTTTTATGTCAGTAAATGTTTATAATGTTTGTTGTTATTTTTATTTAACTTGGACATCATGGACTTCGAATACCGGTATTAGGGCCAATACAAGGAAAATATGATGGGGGACTAAATTTAGGGTTTAGTGAGAGAAAATACTTATAAACATGAAAGAAAAAGTAATAAAATAAAAAGGAACTTTTATACAATAGTATCCGGTATATTAGATTTCCTAGCTTTCGAACGTATGGTAAAATTTTCCATTTACAAAGATAATATATATACTTAGTCTGAAGTGATTCTATTTCACTTATTATACCGCATTGGCCATCAAATTTTAAGCAGATAACATCACCAATAGCTTCGGCGATCAAGTTTAGACTTGAAATAATAATAGTGAAATTTATCATTCAAATTATTTTACATCAATTCAGAAAACAGGTATTACAAGTATGTAGAGCAGAAAAAACGCCATTGAAGGTACAATCATTCCGGCAGGAGTCAAAGGTAAGGGTCACGTGACAAAAAGCGTTCCTAATTTGTGATAAGCGCTGACACCTCGTTAAAAGGGCCCTCCACGAAAGAACGAACCCTTGTATAATATAAGGGGGTACTGTAATAGTGTAGCTGTGAAGCAGCAGTCTTGTCGATTGTTGCGCAAATTAATGCGAATTATTTTCTATTGTATTTTTGTACTGAATTAGTATTAATCAAGTTCATGTGCGCATCATGCAACTCTCTCACTTATATAAACCCTATACAACACACAAGCCTATACAAATAATACGAATAACAGTATAGGGGCGCCCATAACGCTGTAGCTATGTTAATGATAAATGATTGTGTGACTGTCAGTTGCAAAACTTCTTGAGCGCCTCTGTGTTACGGAGGGTACGTCAAGCTGCCGTTAAACAAAACGAAATTTTTCATGCAGCAGCATGATATCTTCTGAAAACAGCAACAACAACAACTAGTACTACAACTACAACGAAATGCTTAATGATAAAAGCACTTAACGTATAACACATATAGTGAACGTACCTCGGCCTCGGAAAACCTTTTTTACACCGATTATGAAGGTGGAAACATCTCGGACGGTAACTCATTTTTATTCATGTGTGCGGCAATAAGGATCGTGGAAACCGGGATTTAACTATAGAAATATGAACAACGAAGAAAATTCAAATCACGCTATTGCCTCGGCCGTGTATAACATAGGGAGCGTTTAATAATACACTTACACGCGTCACGTACACGCAGGCGACTCGGTGTTGCGGCGTCTCGTCACGTCACGATAAAGTAATTTAGCAAAAATTACCTTCGATCGTGTCATTAGTGTGAAAGCCGAAAATGATTGACTCCTAAAGTCGTCGAGTCGAATAGTGCGCCTAACTGAATCGTCTTACCTGTGAAAAAGGAAAATAAAATGGAATTTATTACAGATAAACCGCGTTCCCTTTGTAAGTCGAAATTTCGCTTTGATGTTACCGAGAATTGTTGTTCAAGGGTATATATTTCGAGGGAATAATTTTAATTACATAACAAAAACATGAAAGTCAAGATTTTTTTTGTTATTGTAATACACAACTCATTTTCTCAACTCGTAACAAAAAAAAAATTAGCTGACACGAGCTAAGATTGATTAACTATAACTATAGTCAACTAGTGGCCCGACTTCGTCTGGGTTGAACTATTAATTATACATATACACATGTTTAATAACATTTTTATGTTTTGTTTTGCTTAAACATATTAGAATCACTGATATTTTATATCATATGCGCAATAACATGTTCACTACATACCAATCTTCATTAAGATCGGTCAAGCCGCTTTTTAGTGATTTCGCGACATACAGAGAAGCTCGACAGATTTATATAGAAGTATAGATATTAATAGAAAAGTTCACTGAACGTTCTAGAAATAGATGACATTCGCAAAGTTCATATTCATTTTTTTTTTCAAAACATTCATTTAGTTTTTCACATTAAATTACATGTGTTATATATAACTAAATTGCACAAACAAGTCAAAATTTATTCGATACAATTTATAGTAGATAACTAAATATTTATTATAGATATGTATCAAAGTTTATAGCCAAAGATTGTCAAAAGTCGGCTCGCATCTCGGCGAAGGAGTGTGGGGCCGTGTGGTGGTTTGGGAGCGCCGTGTAGTTGGGGAGGGGGGTTCCAAGGTCACCACCCTCGTCTACGCAACCGACTGCGACCTAGCAGTGTCGTCCGGGCTCCAGCGCTAAGGTTACGCTTAGTTCGAGGAGAATTTGTGCATTATACGGCCGTAGCGTGGAATCTGGAGCTGTCCCCCTCACCTCGTACCCAGCACCCCGCTCGCCGTTCCCGCATCTCCCGGTCAGTCAATGCTGTTGTGGGGCAGGGTACCTCGCACTCAACGGTTGTGAATGTGGTCGCCACCCAGTTTAAGGCGTGACCATCATTAGCATCATTATACGGGATTAACACCGCGGCCAAATTTTAGTTTGATATTTCAGTTGTTATGTATGATTGTATTTTGTTGATCACGCAAGTTTTTTTCTCTATACATTATACATTTCTATATATTTATATATATATTAGTTGATTTTTGTTGTGTTTAAAAGTAGTTTTCTAACGTTTCGCTAAGTTCCTTACCTAATTTTTGGCTCAACAACTCCATCCGATATGACGCTCACTGATTACGAGGCGGTCTATTTGCTTATTTATTATTGCTTACTAAAGGATTTTTACAATTTTTATGAATAATAAATTTTGTATGGTTTTCATAAATAATATGTCATACATGCAGTATGTTTTGCTTCTTAGAAACGTGTATCTATTCTCGTATTGGTCACAAAGAATATTAGTGTTTCATAATTATTTATGTATACATAACAAACTTTGTTAATATAACTTACAATCAAAACAAAATCTAAAATCTATTTTGCTGGTAATAACATATAGCATTGCCGAGTGGTCGAGTAACATACTCGTAGTAGTACGGAGCTATAGCGATGCACAAAGCATATTCTATTCGCCTCAATTAGTATGTAAATTACTTTGTATTTGGTTAGCGTTCAAATTAATTGATTCCATCTCTAGTTATTCATTTGCGATTTCAAATTGGATACGAGATTATTATTTAATAACACATGCCATAAAAATGATAAGGTTTATTTATATAGGTAGTTCAGTTATTACATCAATGTGGGAATAATTTATATTTGTCCGAATGAAATTAAAATTAACTTTAAAATCGGGTGATTTTACGAACGGACACACGAGGACGGTGCCATTACACAGCCATTATAATTTCATTACTAGTGAAATATATTGATCTACAGTACGAGAATAATATCACACTGCAACGAAACATTACAATATAACATTGTTTGTGTTAGACACGTACACGTTACTGATAAATTAACACAAAGATTTTTTGTGAAAATAAAAACTCATGTCAACATTTTTTATTGATAAATCTCTTTCAAAAAGTCACCATTTCTAAACTTTTTTCAGCCTATCTCAGATACCTCTTCTACAGCCTGCTAGGACGCCTACATCGGATCTTATATTATTAGTCTCGTATGCGTGATCAATAATTATGGTTCATTAGAAAAATCAGGAATTTGTTTGTTACCCAAGGCACTTCTGAAAATCCGTAGCGCGCTCAAAAAACTAAAAAAAAAACAGTCTCACACACACACAGAAACTAATTCTTCATTCAATTCTTCTCCAGTCATAATTCAAATGATAGACGATTGCTTATTTTTTTTAATAAAGTGAATTTAAAGCCCGCTTTTGTATTGAAAACACGAGACATAATTTGGCAAATACAATGAAAACTCCCGTACAATATTACGAATCTGCGCGCTCTGAATATTTAATAAATGTGATTCACAAAGGACAAACGGTGACATTGTGAGAAACTCACGCGTCCTGTCTCAACCCAAAGTCATGTATTATGAAACAAACAAACAAACCTTGCAAGATATAGATGTCACCCGCAAATCGTGTTCTGACCTAAATTTGTAAAAACAAGTATTTTAGAATTTCATTAGAATCATTAGGATATTCATCAAATGGAACTCCCTAAACATATACAATCAATAAAAAAACAACCTATAACAGAGATAAAAGAGACGACTTAATAGCATTTACTTAATAGGCTTTTATGAGTTAATGCGCTCAAGATCTTAGATTCTATCACCGCTTACCATGGGGTAGGATTGTTGTCAAGTATTAACTTATGTAAACAAAAGGTTCCGTCCAAAAGTTATTATGAAAATCTTTATCTATACATTTATAGAAATTTAAAGTACGTATCAGCACGTTGTCAAAAAAAATAAGACAAGTCATAAGTCGTTACACATCCAATCTTAGTAAACGAAATGTCCGACTGCTGGGCTCGAATCTCGTACACCTACTTTAAAAAAAATATGATGAACTCTAAGGTATAGAGGTACAAATCACGATGTTTTCTTTCATAGAATTAAGTAATGAAGATGTCACTGATTCGAAACACGAAACCTTATAGAACAATACCAAAATGTTTCACCTCACAATTATTTTATCTTTATATATTTTTAGTACCTACATATTCGTAATTAGTACGCTGGCACATAATAAAATTCATTAATTTCATTATAATTAATATCCGTGAAATTAACTTTGCTTTAAATCTCCATACATAATTGACATATTTTATCTGAGGTCGTAACTAAGCGTGCCCTCCGGAATCAAATGTATCATTCAACTTTAATAGTCGCACGTCACGTGATATGGCGCAATCGTTTCATTATTTGGAATAACCTTCAAACGAACTTCTTATAAAACCGAATTGTTTGTTGAACCTTCCTGCATTTTTAGTTGAGACCATAAATTACGACCCTGTAGCCGTAGCCTAGTTGGTAGTGACCCCGCTCATTAAAGGAAGAGTCCACGGTTCGACTCCGGGCCGGGTAGATATTTATATGATAGATAAATATTGGTTAGTGGGACATTGCCGCTTATGTTTTATTTCTTTACGTGCGTGCCACCTATGGGTCTGTGTGTATGAGCGCGCGCGCTCGTGCGTGAGTGAGTGTGCTTTTATTATTATAATCTTTCATCGAAACAAACTTACCTTCTGGATAATGTCCATACATACATATATTATACTTAACACTTGTTCACTGATAGAACATTACGTATGCAAACAAAATAATTGAACCAATGGAAAAAAAATGCAGTCATATGATCCACACTCGCGGTCGTGTGCACTGAGTCATTGGCTTGCCTACCAAGTGGTGCAATAGTTATGAAATATCTGCTTACATATAGCAGGCGATAACTAATATATGATCCGTCCACTTCTAAGTAAAATTTCCTACATTCAAATCCACCGAGCTATAATTTCATTGAGAATGTAAACTACGTTATGTGTTTTATATTCGGATATTTATTAGAAAATGTATGACGTGAGGGAACTTAATACCGACACGAAAAAAAAGTTGGAACTTTTCATTTCGAAATCATGTATTTGTCGCAAGAAGATGTCTTTATTTGCATAAATTAGATATCGTTTATAAATTATCGCGATGACAATTATCACTATTCACTGTAGTGTAAACTGTGATGTTAAATAAAATCATACCGGCAGCAGTAAACGATGTAATACGTTACGGAAAATGTTAATGTTTTTGTGAACAAATATCAATACTAAGAAGTAATGAAAAATCGACTTTTATATTATTGTTTTTTTAAATACGACTAAAATAAAGGGATACACATACATACACATCAAATAGACTCGAACATAGACTAGAATACTAATCGATGGATGGAGGTACACTCATTACAATGAGTTAGAAATATAATAATATTAGAAAGAAAGAGAACAGTCGGGACACAATTTTGCGAAATTTTATTAAACTTCCTATTGGATTCAGCTATATTCGAATAACAGAATATCCAATGACAACACAAGAATCGAATCCGGTACCTTAAATTTTCTTAAACCCAAAACTACATTTTTTATATAAATAACCGACAAACGAGTAGACGAGCCACCTGATAGTATGTGGTCACCATCACCCATGGACATGAGTAACAGCAAAGGTGACACTGATGCGTTGTCAACCAGGAAATTAGAAGAAAGAAATAAAGAATTGGCTCTGAAGTCCTATGCCAGGACACGAAGAGTCGTTTGGCGGCTGCCTCAAGCAGGAGGGTGGTAGCTAGCCAGGCAGGCTTCACGGAAAGATAATAATAATACCAGTAATAATATTAATGAATTAATAACAATACTGATTATATAATCCTTACGCGAGGCCCAACCACCAAGCAAGCTGGCTTCCGTCGCCTCTTACGACGCTCTGTTCTGCCGGCATGGGATTGGGGGAGTATTCTAGACCACTCCAATACGGCTAAAACTATAACTTACTATTAAAAAACTATATCTACCTATTCTATGCTATCTACCCGTTGCATGAAAACATTATATAAAATGCATGGGAGCATTTCATTGAAACGTCTCGCCAGCGCGAACATTTATCCGACCCTATAAAGCGTCCATACGACTTGACGATTCCGAGTAGTCCGCTGAATTAATCGATCGGAATTTATCTGGTTACCGAGAATCTCGAAAAACATAACCGTAACTCGTATGCGACGATGCGACCGGCGCGGCGCGGGGACCGGTCCGGAGCGACGCCAGGTGGCATCGCGACCGGCTACCGCTTGGGACTCTTGTCAATGTCAATTAGGGAGAAAAAAAACCACGCCGCGCCAAATGTAGCCGGTGAGACTAATTAGCGTGGGCTGGAGATCGCCGGAGTTGGAATTGCACGGGTGATAAGGATAATGCAGTGTTTTTTTTTTGTTTCATTGTTGGAGTTCGGTGCCAGAATGTAAAATAAAAAAAGATAAATATGACTATGCCTTATTACGAAGTCAATCAAAGATAAGAAAAAGACAACCTGTACATTATCATATATTAATATATAAATCTGTAGGCGCTGTCTGAATTTATATTTATATTGTATTTTATGTGACATATATTTATTTTTAAGGTCAGCCAAAATTCCACCATTTTTTTTTGTCTGTAAGTTCCTTCTGCACCTCAAAAACGTGAAGACCGATCTTGATAAAAATTTGTACACAGCAAGAACATGTGGTTCCGCAAATAATAATATATATTTGATATCAGTAGACGTTAAGGTTAGCGTAAAATAATTGAATCATTATTTTCGTATCTTTTCGGCACCCATATTCAATTCTTTCCACGTGCGCGCACTCGCGTTTGTGTGTGTTTGTCTATTCTTCTGCCTGCATGCATTCGTGTGTGCATATGTGTCCCATGATAATACTATAGTTTTCTATAATTTAAAGGTTATGTAAACCTGTCAATTTGTTTGAATAATAATAGGTTATACGATTCTTTTTTATCGGTTGTAATTTATTTATAACATATAAAGATTAAATGTATGTAATCATTTAATATATTAGTAATTTTTATTCTTGAGTGTCGTAAAAAGCATATAAATTGTGGAGTGTTGGAGACAAGAATAAATATTACACATTAACTAAATTGTGCAATGGCAAAAAAATATCTTAAAATAAAAGTTGAAACAGTCTAAATATCTGTACAAACGAAGTTATAGGAGTTTCCTAGTACATTATATGTTCCATTAGTTATAAAAAAAACTGTAAGTAACCTCGTAATTTTATTCTTGTTAAGCTTGTGTTACGACAGATAATCAAGAATATTTGTTATAAAAACGTTGTGTCTGTGGATACAACTGTTAATTGAAGCAATTAATATACTGTAACTAATAGTATGGACGTAAGAATAAATATAATAAGTGATGGTTATTATTGGTCATAACAGGTACAAAAGAAGAAAAAACAATAACGAACTCGGACCGCTTAGTCAATCTTGATCGATGATTCACTCGAGATTGGACAAATTATTCGGCATTCAACGAGTTCTTTCCATGTACGTGGGGGGGGGTTTACGGTTTGGCCAATGCTATAGTAGGAAGGAAACGAAAAAGGTGAGTACGAGCCAGAAATCCGGCCCCTACGAGCATTTATGCCTTAAGATCGGCTTTGGTAGCGGAGTGGGTGAGTATTCCTCAAGATACTGTCAAAAAGCTGATAAAGTCTATGCGCAATCGCCCAGAGCTGTAATTAAGGCAAGAGGAAGTAATACCAAGTATTGAATAAATTAATTTTCAATAAATATTGTTTTTTTTTTATTTTTTTTCCTCATCCACCTACCCCGAATTCCTTCCCATTTTTCTTACTCCTCTCTTTAAAAGGATCTAGCTTCTGATATACAAAATTGATTTTCGCAAATGTCGTATCACTTTGAAGCTGAAACTGTAACCTTTAAAATGATACCACATTTAAACACATTTGTCGATAAGGTTCATTTTAAATAAGTTCGTAGCAAGTAGCAAGCAAGTGATTCCATAGTTTTGCACGCGAGTGTATAAAAGGTAGTGAACGATGCGCGTTTTCTGCAGATTGCGGATTTGCTTTGTGAATTTCTTTCAGCGTCGCTTATGCTCCCAATAGGAGCATTGGGGCGTTAAGAAACGCCTTTGTTCTAAAGTATCGTCGAAATAAAGTAACAATGTAAATTTAGAAAACAAAGGACTAGACACCAAATGTCGATTCCAATGTACGAAAGTAGCCTTAAATGATCGTGACCGAATATAAAGTTTCGAAAAAAAATGGACACCACAGACAGTCCAGACACGACAGTAGACTGCCAATTATGGGATAATTATATCGTAAACCTATATTTTCATCTTGAAACGGTAATAATTTTAAGTTATTCAGTCCGCTGCGACACGACTGATTCTCAATTTTTGCAACGTATAAATACTTTATGATGCACAATCGGCGCTTTTACTCGCAGTGCTTAAATAGGAATTGTCTATAGACAACATTGCAAATGTAGAACATGTGTACAATATACGAGCAACATACAAGCGGCACTATTGGGAATCAGCAAATCCCATATTCGCAAATAATTAACACATCACGGAACGATAAACGAGGCGGCCAATAGTCGTAAATCAGAGGGCGGTCAAGGCGAGCATAAATATTACGATCGCATAACGAAACTAGCCACGTCTGCAATCCGCACCGCTTTGGAAAACATTTCACTGAAAACGGACCCCCGCGGGGCTCGCGTCAGCAATGTCGACCGCAACTGCTCTACCTAACTGAGCCATTGGGACGCGGATGTCGCCGCCATGTATGAGTTTTTGAACGCAACTCGGCTATCGTAGCTGTGGGATGAAACCAGATGAGAGTCACACAAGATTACATTTTCACAACCGCCATATATAATTCTATATTATTATATCTTTTTCTATAATGCTAAAGCAACACAACGTGGTTAAACTGTCATACCACATGTGTTGCTAGACACTATAATTTCATATACGAGTACATTCAATTTGTTAGTTCATAACACGATCGGGTAGCTCAATATGTTTTGCATTTACGTATTTATGTAGATTTTAGAACACACGCACAAAATATTATATGATGGTAATCAGAACATGTAAAGTTAACCAGCCCTAAGTCTACTGCTAACATAGGTTTTTTTGTTTATTTTTAAAGATAGATCAAACAAAAACGAGCTCAGTTAATGATATTTAAATTCAAGGAGAAACATTTTGATCTGATAAAGTATAGAACTGCACAAAAAAAACCTAACATTAAATATTTAAAAAAGTACACAATAAAGCATCACATCACATTATTACCGGTATATATAGACAAACTCAAGAGACACACACGTTGGGTAACGTCAACTGCAGTGCGACTGTAACAATATCGATTGGATATGAAGAACACAGCATAGCGTAGATGCAGGTTAACTGCACTACATACCATATAACGCAGGTGTATGAAGCTAAAAAATAATATCAAGTCACAACATGGACCGAAATTATACCAGTTTATGAAACTGCATATTTAAAGAGATAAATTATATAAAACTTAAAAAATGAACATTTAACCAACTACAAAAAGAAAAACCAAACGAAATTGTGGTAAAAAGGCAAAATAAATTAAATAAAACATTACAGTATGCCGTACATATGTTTGAAATCGGTACGTTCTAATCAAATAACCCCGATGTTGCTTTCGTCATCAGTTCAGAATTATGGGATGAGGACTCCGAAACGCAATCACTGACTTTGCAATGTAACCGGTACCAAAAGCAAATAGCTTTCACCGAAACCACGCTGGGTGACTTTAATTTTAGCAAGAAAAATACGTCACATTCAAGTCCCAAAACATTTCATTCAGGTATTTTGTAATTACGCTTATGCACGTCATTTTTCGCTTCTAATACAGTCAAATTCCCAGTTCCACGTAATTTAAAGCAAACTTTATGTTTATCCCTACATAGTATAAACAAAGCTAATCCGTTTAAACTCTAAAATTTTAAAAACTACTACACGAATTTAGATGCCATGTTTATTAGCTAGTGATTAACGAGTAAAATTTAGATGTAGCTAAAAATGAAAAATTTATAAACGCCTGATAATGTCGAGTAACAACTATTTCGGGTGCAGTTACAATTTATGAATGTTAGAGCATTATATTTCCCGAATAAAAACGAGGGCGGTTTACCAGTCATGCAAAACAAAACACGCAAGCAAGAACCACCACCCAATAAGCACCTCGTTGTTAAATTACTTCAATAAATCCGTGTGACTTAACACACACATTCCGACAGGGTCGGGTTTCGTTTCTAGAAACGGATCGCTAATGTTTCACGAACATCTTTCCAGCACAAAATGCAACCTTATGAATATCGAACGCGCAAAGAAATGTCGTTCTAAAAACTGGACCTCGGTTACAGAGCAATTGCGAGAAGTTGAGAATAAAAAGCCATCGAAACACATAAGGTCCACGTTAGATACGCGTCCATACCTAAACGTACATACATACGTACATATTTACGCGATCTCAGCAAACTCCCTCATATGGATGTTTTTATTATGCGTATCAAATATATGTACAATGAACCTAAATACTCAAACTGTACTGACTGGATTATTTTTCTATGTATGTAATAATTGATGCGCCTGTCAGTCATTGCGTATCTTTTGACCGATTTGTTTGATATTTTTATATTATTTTATTACAATAAAATTGGCATTAACAACAAAGCTCGAAACGCATTCGATAGGAATTGCAAAATACGATGTGTGGGTATGTGTATAAGACAGGAGGGTTCTTTACCTGTCCAGCTAGCTCCTATCCAGTAGGGTAGTAGTAGTAGTCGTACACTAGTTAATATTATTTACCATTAACATGTTTCGGTTTGCTGTACAAGAGCTAGGTGCTGAGAATTGCAGCCATTCATAATGCCTACTGCAAGGGACTGGAATAGCTCGCCCGCTTCTGTGTTCCGTACTACGTATGACGTGGGAGGACTCCTAAGTACTCCTCAAGAGGAGAATGAAGAGGCTTTTATAAGTTAGTACGTTGAACATCTTAGATTTTCATCACCACTTACCATCAGGTGCAATTGTTGTCAAACATTAATTTATTTTATATACAAAAAACCCAATTGATTTATTTCAAAATCATTTAAACATCTATGTATTACGTAAATACATTTTTGCATTTCATGTTTTGCTTATTAGAGAAGGAACCGCAAAGGAAACTTCACAGCACATCTTTTAAAACAACATATAGCAATTACAAAATAAGCTTTAACCAGCGTTGAATTGGTTGCGACATTGTTATTTTCAGGAGCCTATCTATATATGAGCTTGTAGCTTGTATGTAAGATCCTTTACCTAAAAGCTGTGCTTTAACACATCGCTTAAAAGTTTCAATAGGTACATCACGTGTCATCAACCTTGGAACCTTATTGTAAAAACGAACACCGAACGCCATAAAGGAAACGCTTAATTAAAAATAACCGGTGAACGTATCCTATTTACCCAACAACGTATCGGCGACGTTCATGATATTGCACATGTGTATGGACGGCGTCGACCATAACCCGTATGCCCGTCTATAGGTTGTTACTGTAAGAAATCAAGAGTTAGATGTAGCGCTTGTAACAGATGCATATGATAACGTATATTTGCATAGTTAACTTACGATATTTAAACTTCGTTAAGTTGCCGGTTACCTAGAATGGAAGTAAGATAAGTTTAATTTATACAAACAAGAACCGATGTACGGAGGTAATTAGTGAACTAGTTTTAGGCAACCAGACTAGAAACTGATCAAGACACAAGTACTCTTGGCTCGTAGTTTCAACGTCAGCTTGATTAGAGGATATAATAGCCTGTAATATATTTAAAAAGCTATTATTATATTAATAGTATTATAATTCATTATTATTAGCTTCGCGAAACCTTACGAGTTTGGAAAAAAAAATGAATGAACCTTCATATTACGAATTCTCCATAATGTTTTAAAAGCGTATAACATAATTTAGCCCAGCGCGGAGCACGGTGGCCTGTATGTCACAAAGTAAAAACTCAAGTCCAACAGTGAGACATGTCGTTAAATTCTAGTAATTATTAGTCACCGACTTTTATGAAACAAACCCCTTGTAGTTCAGTTTTGATAGTGACTTGTGTTACTTACATGTGATTTTTAACTAAATGCACACAGATTGACACTCCCGAAGTAGTTCTTTATGTTGCGGGTTTTATGAACATAGATAAATGAGACGTCAAACAAATACTGAAGCCCAAAAAAAATACATTGTGAGGGTGAGAAGCGTTCAAGTTAATGTTCTAGTAACCTTTCGCTTAGTAACTCTTCAATTGTAGGAATCGCAAAAAAACCGGATATCTGTGTTGATAGGCTGAGTAGATATAAAAATTCGTAGATAAACAAACTGGGCAAGGCAATCGCTGTGGCGATAACTGTTGACATCACACATTTAGTACATAACGAAATTAATTTAATCATTTTGTTACTCAATCTTCGTCCCAGAAAGTTCCGACAGACTGATATTGCGAAACTTGACACAAGCTTATTAATAGACAGCTGTTTTTATCGTGTCCCATCAATAATCATGACACTTTCTAACTTTTAATCATAAAATAAATTACCTTAAACATTTTTTAGATTTTTTTTATAAACGCTCACGTACAAGAGTACGTATAGGGTAAGAACCCTCCTGTAGGATTCCCTGCGCTGCGGATTACCTTGACTGGCCGCCAATCAAACCTAGACCCCTCCCTCCTGAGGCAGATACTACCAACTGGACTAGAGGGTTGTCAACTGAAGATTTTAAGAATGGGTAACGCCCACTCCACAAGCAAGAAAAGTTAAATGGTGAAACGAAATCAATTTGATAACTATCGTAGAATTATCAAAAATTCCAAATACAAATGTAATAGTTAAAAATCTGACATGATCGAAAACAAAATGTTTCCGAGGAATCGCTAAACATTAGTTAAACAGCTGTCAGCAAACAAGGAAATGTCAGGAACCCCGAACGTGAACGGAACACACGAAATGTGGTAAGTTGCTACAAATTCGACATCAAAACGGCTCTACATCGCAGCGAAGAAACACGAGCGAAAAATTTAAAAAGAAACAACGAACATTATTCCGCAGCCATTTGCGTAGGAAACAACATAAAGGCGAAAACTACACGCCAGTTGCTGCACACGACGAAAATAAAATTGTAAAGGCGTTACACACATGCCACTGTTTACATTTGCGATTTATAGATCGCAGTATCGATCGTGGTCGAAAATCGACCAATCGTGCAAAATTTACTTATATATCCCCAAGGCACAAGGTTACACTCTGTTTATACGCTTCGGCATGAACAAAAATTGATTTGAATCATCACCTAATCTTATCTCTAACAACGTGATCAAAATGCGTTTTATTTAATTACTTAAACCGCAACGGGGATTCAACTACAATTTACTTAATGTAGATGCTGCAATAAAAAAATACCAATAATAATTCATTAAATAATATATAACTAATATATATATAATAATATATATAATTTATAATAATATTATTTAATAGTTCATATAAATTAATTATTAATATATAATTATATTAATTATTAATAAATAATGATTAATTTACTTAATGTCCCCCGACCAGGTGGACTGACGACCTGAAAAAGACAGCGGGCATCTGCTGGATTCAGAGGGCACAGGACCGGTCAGAGTGGCGCAAGTTAGGGGAGGCCTATGTCCAGCAGTGGACCTCCAAAGGCTGATGGATGGATGATGATGATGATGGATAGATGCCGCAAAGATATTTTTTTTACTGAACGTATAACATACGAATACTATAGTGTTGTTTTCCATCGTTAATGATAACAAGATCGATGGAGCTTTATTTCCAAAGTGTCGTATTTGAAAGCGGCCTAATAGTTTGAACTGCTCCCAGAAGGGTCGTGGCCAACTTTGTGTCGACTAAGTAATTGCCTTTTACAGTTTTGTCGCGAGCTAACTTCCGAGCTGACTCATCCGCCGTCTTACCGAAACGATATAGAAAGCGTCTCTGTGTTAGCGTTCTCTGTGTTATGTTAAAATGTAACCAAATTGTAATGGATCTTTTAATTTTGTTGCCGTCGACATGCACTTTCAATGAAATAAGGTATTCGTGTAAAGCTTAATGTATTGGGGCGGCCTAGAATGCTGGCAGAATAGGGTGTCGTAAGAGGCGACAGAAGCTAGCCTGCTTGGTGGTAGGGCGCGTAAAGATTATATTATGTCAGATTATATTAAATCATTAATATTATTATGGATATTATTATCTTTCCGTGAAGCCTGCCTGGCTAGCTACCACCCTCCTGCTGGAGTCAGCCGCCAAATGACTCGTCGAGTTCCGGCTCGGGGCTTGAGAGCCTGTACTTTCTTATTTAGCTTCTTCTCTATTCCTGGCCGACAACGCAACAGATACCTTTGGTTTGCTGATGTCCATGAGCGACGTTGACAACTTACCATCAGGTGGCTCGTCTGCTCGTTTGTCGCTTATAAGCATAAAAAATAATTCATATTAATAATAATATTATAAGACGAAGCTCTGCAACAGAGTTTTCAACTGAAGTGAATCAATAATATGGGTATATAAATATCTTTGACAAAAAAAAAAATACAAATTAATGTGTGAATGTTCACACACTCTTCCTTCCGTACTAGAAACCCTGTGTTGCGGGGGGTATGAACATAATGAAATTAAACATCCATGACCTGAAAACAAACATTTATTTGTCAAATAAATGTTTACCCCGGACGGGAATCGAATCCTTCGCTCGGCAGGCAATTTCACTACAAATGGTGTTACGGGATCGTCAAATCTTACCAATATTTTTAGCCTTAGTCCAACACTATTACAAATATCAATAAAAATCATGTTGGTCTGCAATACAAACAGTTTTTTCGATTAATTAAAATATTCGCTCGTATTTTTGGACTTTGTTTATTCATAGAAAACTAGTTTTGTATTTGTTTCAAATACAATCAGCGTAACGATTTACAAACATACGTTTCAATTAAAGTCAACGAGGACTGCGAGTTGAAAAATATAGGTTGCTTTTGGCTACAAAGATAAATTTTACTTTAAATCTCCCATTCGCAGATTAGATCGGTGAGCTTCCGAGAAACCCTAGTACCGGGCGAGCGAAACATGTGGCAGTTATCTGCACGACCCACTCGTGCGATCACATCGGCAACGCGCCGCATAAATCTGCGGTGCTTTTCAGACGAGCCGGGGTGAGAGGCGTTCAAGACCTAGTTCAGAGTGACCACGTCAGCGCGTCCTGCCGCTGACACATCACTCTTCGCAAAAACAACGTGCCTCCACAATACTACAATAGGTGGCTGAGCTGAGCGGTTTCCTCCCCCNNNNCTATCGCTCGACGCCAGCTCAGCCCCCCGCGCTCGACCCCACGGACGCCACTTACGTGACTCAGCAGCGCGCGCTTTATATCAAATTCGACGTCGTGCGACTTTAGTGGCTTGTTTTTCGTTGTAACACTGCTTTTTTTCTGTCAATAAAACATTCGGTAATGGCGCTATTGGATATAATAAAGGTGAGCAACGGCAATGAATAAATGATCGAGACGCAAAGTTGAGGCACGTTATTTCATTTTCTTTTGAAAACAATTGCAAGATATTACAAGTAACAAAGTTGTCGAGTCTCGAAAACAGTTTTTAACATAAGGCACTCTATAAATTCCGAAGAACTGTAAAAAGTGGTGTAAGTTAATATTTAGATGACCCGAGAATTTGTGTCTTCAGTTCAACGGATATCTTAGCAACACGTCTTTATCACAGGCTTTATCATGAAAGATAGAATAATAAGGGTATATTAAATTAACGTTTTCCACTTGATGCTGAGAATTTTGTTAAAAAAATGCATTATTTGTAAAATAATAATATACGTATTTGTAAACATCACCAATACACTAATAAATGTTTTGCAGACGATAAAAAAACCATTTATCATATTCAAAATATCGCTTGAACGAGATTAAAATGATCCAAGCAAATGTACCGTTTAATAGGACAAAGTAAAAGGTGAATAAACGTATAAACGTGGCCACGCGGCGCGTCTCCGATACCAAACGAAATCCAATTAGGGCTCCATCTTACCAACCTTTCATTAACCGACCGTATAAGCGGAAACCGTAAAAAACCTAACCGGGAGAGCCAGCTCCGCGAAAACCGCTCACAAGACGCCATTAAACACATAATGATCCTGGCCTCGGTATAAAGCGGAGTGTTTAATTACAATTGCACTGTAAAACCTTCATACCTTCTACAACCTCGTCGAAGCACTGCACTATCATATAATTATTGTGCGTCAAGGACGTTTAGGGTTTCATGAGCTATCAAATTTGGGACTGGTTCCAAGTATTTCTAATTAATTACTATATCAGGTACAGATCGCGGTAACGACACGTGCGAGTTGGTGTGTATTAACTTTAAGAACGCTTTGCGGAACTGTTGGATACTATTATGCTGGGTTCCTTTACCACTTGGTTACAGAAAATGGGAGACCGAATTCACCAACACGTCATCGAAACAATATTATGAATTTATACATATATCTTTAAAAAAAAGGTTGTTCATTGGCGGCGGTGACCAACTACCACCTTCTGGTCCCACTTTTTGTTTGGCTGGATAATATATATAAGACTTAGAAAATGCATAATTCATTTTTAATGACGCAGCTCTTTGACCGGTAATTACAGTAGGTATCATAATATGTAAATGGTTAAGACAACAGATAAGTAGATAATATTTTGTCAAAACGACCCGACAAACATTAAAACCAGTTCTTAATTACGAAACAAAAGCCACAACTAGTTAAAATTCCTCTACGTCGACAAGTGATAGAGGTAGAATTTTCCGCTTCCAAAGTCCTCTAATGAGTGGTCGATAGGTTGGGCCATTCGGTCGGCTTTGTAACATATCCGTCATTTACAAAACGCAAGCATAACGTAGTATGCCTGACTCATATCTACTGACAATGCAACAAAACTGCACGCTGCATTGTGTATGACACGACACACAAACACAATAGTTAAATTTGTGACACATATTTGTGTTCACGTTGAACTTAAAACGTTCGGAATAGACCGTCTCAAGATGCCAATAAGTTAGCAGTGCACTGTGACCAAGCAGAAGTGTTATATAGCCAAATTACTCGAACACAATTAAAACGAATATATTCCATATACAGTCGGAAGCCATCGGCAGGAGACATTGAGACAAGTGTGGATCAATAGCTTAAAATAACCAACAGTTGAGAAGACGTAAAATCTACCCCATCCGGAGCGCACTGACTACCGGTTGATGAGCAAGGCAATTCGGTTTGGTTTGAAGTAGGTCGGACGGCTCTCGAATCGAGAGGTTCGTTCGCTGTCGACGGTTTTATAAGGGTCGATCGGTATCAATTTAATTTATACATCTACATACGTATATACGAGTAGGTATGTATCGTAAGCTAAAGCAACATAACAATAGTCCGTTATGTTGTAACGTGAATCTCTCCAAACAAATCCCTGTGACGTCATTTGTTAATGACTCCAATACTCGTCATTTGTTTATCATGTTTGTTTTCAATTCCAAGCGATAGGAAGTTAACCACCTCGGTGGTACTAAGTGTTGACTACTTAATACGTAATTCTTTCAGCAATTAAAAATAAATTAGTTCATTGCACATCGTTAAAGCTTGCATGATATTGGTATTAACTTATTTATGTTTATGTATTGTAAGATTTTAAATGTTAGTTAAATTGTATGCAATTTTTCATAAAAAAAAACCAGAAAGAATGGATTATTTTTGAGTTTCAGAGAGCTCATCGAGAAATCTGAAAGTCTCTCTTTCACCATATAATAGTGTTGTTGTCGGCAGTTGTTGTGAACAGTGATGTTCAGGCGATACTGTTGTGGAATGCCATACCACTTGCCATCAGAAACTCAGTTAACAAGAATGTTTTTAAGAGGTTAGTGCGGGAACACCTGTTGAAAATATCCTTCAACTAATAGGGTTCTCGAGTTACGTTTATATCAATTTTGTTTATAATATTTTACATATATGTATTTATATATGTAAGTATAATTATTATATTATATAGTTTTTACATCAATATTATTTTCTAAATTTTAATTTTGTCCTTTTTTGTACCCCATCCTCGTATTTCTCTCCATCACACAGGATAGAGAATTACAATAGGCATTAAGTTCGCCCATTGTACTTCTTAGTATAGAGTGAATACAATTGTCCTCTTCTTCAATTTTCCGACTACTAACCAGACAAATCTATACTCAGCTTTAAAATCGCCATTTGTGAGCAACCTCTAAATTTAATCAAGCTATATAATGTCATTGAAAATAACGGTTCACGATGCGATAAATAAAATCTAACAAATTTTATTCGTTTCCGCTTCAGCGCATTTCACCGTCACGCCGAAGCGTCTGATATGTACAGCTAGCGACAAAAACGCATCGACCATTAAAATGCTCCAGCGGCACATTCCCAACGCAACAGGAACAAAACGCATCCAATACGGTGTATCGATCAAACGGTGTCCAAATCGTGACCGGACGGTTAAACGCGACGGAGCACTTTATTTTAACGCCGTTCAACCGCCGTAGGTACGTCGATAATCGCTTGATTTATCCCCGCAGTCAAATTACGACCGACGATAGGTCACGCATTCGCTTTACATCGGTAAAAAAATATCGTGTACGTATTTTACGTGTAATATTCATACACTTTGATTGGAACGTGTCGTAGATAGTAATTGTCGAATTATTGGAAAACTTTTTTTATTGTACGTGATCACTGTGCCCGTGTACGTTTAAACGAATGGAGTGATTGTAAGTTGCTGTATTATAAAAAAATATATAAAAACTAAATTATGAAAGTTTACTACTTAAGTTACTTTACGTACGTTACTGCTTCTATTTAATATACATAAGGCGGACCCATAATAATTATCTCATTGCCAGCTGTATAAGACATGAAAGTGATATGAAAGTCAGCAACATATTTCACGCTTAAGTTTCGATCAAATTGGTCACACATTTAAATCGTTTGTCCGTGGCCGTCATCAGTTTTAAATGTCTTAATATCGTCAACATACACCCACCACACAGTTATTACAATTGGCACATACGAAAATAGACCGAAGCACTTGGGCAATATCATTTAAAGTTAAAATATATTATATAACAGCATCGTCCACACTCGGGCGGCGCGGCGCGGCGCGGCACGGCACGGTTACCCGAATTGAGCCATAAATTGTTTATCGCGATATAACCGGCCAACAGCACACTGTGTACTTGCGAACCAACGACGCGAGATCTAATGGAATATTCACGTGCCTGTGTTCCACCGGCCACACGGCCGCCTGTCAAAATTGTGTTCAATTTTTGTTATACAGAATACCTGGTGGCGATTTGCTCAACGGCTTCAAAGATGCTTGAATGTTAATCTCAAATCGTATTCGAAATTTGCAACACATTCGATCGTTGAGAATAGTTTGTTGACTTATTGTTGTTGTCATCTACTGGAAATTATTAAAGTGTCACGCGTTACTGAGAAGCACTTAGTTCGCGAAAAATCTTATAGTCTGATTCATTAGATGTCCAAAATGTACACAAAGAAAAATCAATGACAAAGTATGTCTGCAGGTATAGTTACACCTTTTACTTTCTGACTTTAAAAAATACAGTATGTTCCAAAATAATAACAGACATGGTTTGTCTACGAAAGGGTTTATTTATAAAAAAAAACTACTTCATCAATGTAAAAAAAAATAACTTTCTAAAGAATCGGAATCAGAATCTGACTCTGCTACGTTTATAAACCGGTAAGTAACATTATCGATTATGTGTCTACATTGCACATTTTGTCTTCAACCTTCATTATGTGTTTTTTTTTTTATAGTTTTTTAATGTTTATGATGTCACCTCTGTCAAACGTTCTTCAAGTATTTTTTATATAATTCATTCGGAATGTTTTATTATTTCTTGCAACATACCCTGACTGACATATCTGAACCCACACAAGCTCCATCAGTCGCAATAGCGGGGGACAGTCGCAAACCTTACTCTTCAGCCATCTGTTCTACACAGTTTAAGTCGATTGATAAATTGACAATAAACAAACTTTAATGATATACAATTTAACAAACGTACTACGGAGACAACAAGAAATATATTGGATATTAGCAAACTGCCCTCACTTCGCTTCGGAAAAACTACGCCTTACGCTAAGAAATAGTACCTACATTATTTTAAATTGATTTATAACATTTTTATTTATGGACGGATTGTAATGAAACAAACTTTAAGTATCAAGTGACGCCTACTGCAATACATTAGTGACAACCAGAACGAAATCGTTTAAGTCGTTTCTGAGATTAGCGGGAACAAATGCACAGACAAACAGACAAAAATTCTAAAACTATTGTTTCTTGTTCTATTGCGTTAATAAAGGCCCGTAATAATATTTTTTCTCATATATCGTTCATGCACAGAAAGCGATCAGTTAGAAATTTATTATTAGTATAGAAATAGTGAAGAAAAGTATCGAGGTCGACAAACCAAGCACGAACATCGACGTCTTCGACAACTACAATATGGCGGCACGAAAAATGTTTTGGATTCCTATTGTGTTACCAGTCGCTTAAAATTATTTACTACTGTATCCATAGTCCCTCATTACAATTATTGTATGAATGAATGATGTTTGTTGCTGTATGATTTTTAAGATTACAGCCTAAAAAAGTTCTGAACGTTTTTATCATCAAAAATGTGAACCTACCGTCGTTTCATATGTAATTTTTTTTTCGGTTATCTCCTTTGTTTTCATTTCGGGCATATGATCAAGATTCAGATTTAATTCGGTTTAAAATTGGTCACGGAGACTTGCTACTTGTTTCACAACAGAAATAGCTGTGGCAGCAGCACTTCACAATTTAAAACTTGTAATTCTACTATAGCAGTGGTGCACCAGTGTTTCGACCGTCGGACCCCCATACGGCAGGCTCGACTTAGAATCTTGCACGCACATCTCGTATTTCAAGTGAGTAGAATAATTGAACATGTTAAAAACTGTACATCGGAATTAGAAACAGGTGCATACAAAATTAAACGACAAAGAGGAACACAAAAAGACGCGCTCGAAAATCCCACACGCCAGGCCACCATACCGAGAATTGAGCCATAAATTGTTTATCGCGAGGCGACCGACGACCGATCGCCGTAAACAAAGGAACGATCGCGCCCCAAACGCCCTGACCGCGGCCGGCCTGTTCGCGTAGTGTTTGCGTTGCAGCGGAGCGGGCGTCGTGCATTGTTGTCAGAATTAATGTTTAAATGGGACATCCTAATTCCGAGGGTCGCTAAGACTGCGTCGAACGTGAGCAAACAGTACTAACGAACTCTTACATGCGATCTGCCAACGGAGACGTCTCCGTCCACCGACAGATCAGTCGAAGGGATGTACATACGTATCTATATTAACTTCATTGTCTGATTTTTTATATTTTTAGTGTGAATCATTATACTTTGTTTAAAAACACTCACTGCAACATAAAATATATACTACCGTAAAGACGTCTATGTCGTGACCGTTATTTATCAGGTGTTATTTATTTTGATGACTTTACTGTGAATGCCAGTATCTAGTTATGAAATTAAAATATTGTCATTTGTCCTTAAAAAGTGTACAAAATTTCGGGTCATTTGAAATATACAGGTGAAGCTGATGCGTATAAACAAACAATCGTCCATCACTACTACAGGGCGATGACCCTATAGCCTGGTTTGTTGTGACATTCTCTCATAATAGAGGATTTCCGGGATCGATTCTCGGTAGAATTCATGTAATAAATAAATATTTATTTCAGATATTTCTGAGAATAATATATGTAATATATCTGTGTATTAGCTACTAAGTCATAGGGAATCCTTAAGTAAGCGCAGGTTTATATGTGCCTCTGTGTCACTGTCTTTTTAACACATCGGTCTATGACGAAGTTTATTATGCGGATTTGAGGTTTGGCAACGTTGGAAATCAATCAAATTTGGACTCTAAGCACACTTCACATCACTGTTTAACTATTCAATTAAAAAGCAACAACAGCCACACGCACATGGACACGTCAATGGGACTGTCGCTAACGCTATTATTCACGGGCTGTCGTCAGACGAATAGCACATGTCTCCATCGCCTACGCACAAATTTAAAATGTAGCCGGCGCTATTACTTATAGCGGTGTCAAAACAAAACGCCCTCCTGTGCATGCGTTAAGCGTTTTTGTAATAAAAACTTATTTATTCTGTCGACTATTTACTGCCGATGGTGATCACTTTCAGTGCGATCACTTCACTATTTTCAGAAGCGAGTAATCCCTTTTCGTAGTATTTTGATTGATTTATCTCTGCAGTACGCATTTCGAATGGATTTGTTTAACTGTTACATAAATTGGATATTCATAATATGTAATAACTACACTGATAACATTATTCCGAAGCCTCAACTTCTATCCCTATACCATATTCTAGGTTCTTGCCCTGAACGGAAGATTTTTTTAGATAATGTATGTATGACAAATTATTTCTTACTTGCATTTATTTATTACTTATTTTAATTGAAAACATCGTGAGCATATCCCGGAGTTGTTTATGACGTTGTCAAATGTTTGTGAAGTCAGCCAACCCGCATCGGCGTCGTGGAGTTGTTGAATTTATCCACTCTTCATTCTGGGAGAAAGATCAGAGCCTGGCGTTAGGACCCCTGTAGATTGTAAATAATATGATGCATAAGGTTACACAAACAACCAATATATCCCCAGACACATACTAACACAATATTACATGCGAAGTAATATATAAGAAAAAAAAAATATTATTTATTAAATTATTGCCGCATGCGCCAAGCAACTATTGTTAGCATTATTCTTAAATCGCTTACTACGTCCAAATAAGTAATAATGCCCGTCTACTAACACATACTAAAACAGCAAAAGTATGTGCGCGAGTGACGTAAAAAACGTTCGTTGCGTACATCGGACGCAACGTGTATTTATAGACGTCGTTAGATACTGCATCGCCGGACGGCCCCGCGCTCACCCAACTGTAACACTTGAGTAATTTATCTTCTATACCGATTGAAACAAAAAAGTACGTCGTTTTCAGTACTGAGAGAACCAACCGTAATCGTGAGATTAACTCGTAAATGACAACAGGACATGTGCACTTCGATAACATTTCATAGAGTGACGTTACATACAAATTCATTTATTTTCTTATAGAATAGGAATGTAATACATGTGAATGTGATTAATGTACAAATTAATATATATATATATATATATATATATATATATATATATATGTGTGTGTGTGTGTGTCAATATAAAAGAACCATATGCAATATATTGTAAAAAAAACTAACATTAAGAATTTCTTATTTGTATTTATTAACTGTTATGGATAATAGTAGTATTTTATTCTAGACACTTTAGAACAACGATTCCCAGCCTGCGGTACGCGTACCCCCGGGTGTACGCGGGCTCCCATTGGCGGTAGGTACGTGAAAATTATATTGGTAATGGCGGAAATACTGAGAGTTAAAACAGGTATAGATACAGTTAAGGTATTACATTATTGTTATATATTATGTCTCAAACATGTAGTTTAAAATAAATCTTATAGCTAATAACTCACTGATGTGCCTAGACCTTAAGAGTAACGAGACACATCTTTAGGGGTGGGCATAGAGTTTTCAGCGGAGGGATACTCGAAGGTGCAGTTTTATTAAGGGGTGCTGGAACGAAAAAAGGTTGGTAAGCAATGGCTTAGAAGATAATACGTTAATTATTTAACTGTATATACATACGTGGTCACCACTAAGATAAAAGATTTGTCATAAATCACACAAACGACGTTTATTGACAACGTTCTAAAATAATGTTAAATTATTTATTAGATGACATTTCAACTAACGAATTACTTTTAGCATATTTATTTCTACAGTGATTATTTACCCAAGCCACGATCGGAAATGGTGGTCACTAAGTGTGACACGCCTAGTGAGATGATTGAAAATAGATAATTAAGATTCATGCACCACTACAAACTAATAATATTAGTAAACTAATGAAATGTATATTTAACGACATCTGAATTATTTTCCATGCTTTTGCGATTGTGTACATTGACCTGCAAGATTCGATAGATTTGTTAATTTATAAACAATTTGTGTATAAGAATCCGAAGACAGGCTAAGTATAGTAAATAAGGAAATAACAATAACAGGCAATAACGTAGGCACATTTTATCAATAATAATTTGTACGTTTGTAATTATAATGATCTATGGATTTCAAACGGAGAACATCGAGACACAATTAGCACTTAATAATATCAACAACAAACAAACAAAAACTTTGTTTAACACGTACATATTACTTTGTATTTTATTGGTAATTAACAACCAAATAAAAAATAAACACAAATATGACCTGATGGAATTTGCCTACCGACTACACCTGCAACATTGTCAACTAAAAGCGTTGTTACAAACCTCGAACAGAATGTAGATGTTTATATGTATATATATATATATATATAGGTACGTAAAGAAAACTCTCCGTAAACACACTGTCTAAGACCATTAGCAAGTGAAACGTCGCAAGAATATCAGGAAAGTCCCAGTCTCGCAGTAACGGCTCCCGCGTGCGAGTTTTCGAACAAACAAGTTTCAGACTGCCAACTTCCACCTCCGGCGTACTCCGCGCCCGTAGCTTAGTTTCGCGAATTAAGGGGAGTTTGCAACTTGCCGTTAATATTTGTCTCGCGGGGGTCTAGCGTGAAAACTGGTAACTTTTCGCATTACTACCTCAGAACGTTCGACGGTAAGCTACTGCATATTCGTTCAGCGACCCGATTCGTGCCACTTTCGGCATGATGAACTGGTCCCGAATTCGGGAACTTTGGTCGTCGCGCGATTCGAACCATTAAAATCGTGAACATTACATTTTTATGGTATGTGAGTTTAGCGTCGTTGAAATATAATGATAATTAATGAGTGATGATTGAGAAGTTATCTGTGACTGAGGCCGGAGGTTGTTAATGGGTACTATTATTTACAAGCTGTCTTCCTATTAATTGCTAGATGTTTTTATCAAACACTGATTCACGTTTGTTTATCATGGAAGTGAAGCAATTACTTTGTAATTATTTCTAATCTTAAATATTATTTATGTTCACATATAAATAGATGATGTGTCGAGTTCGGCATATTGAGGATGGGAAACTCTTAAACTGTTTTTCGACAATAAAATATATAGCGACGCTAATTCATTTATAAAATTCATTTATAATCTTAACATAAAACTCAACATAAAAAGTAAACTATCTTGACATCGTGTTCCACACGTATACAGTTAATATACACATATTTATCTGGCACGTCCGACGTATCAAATCGTTCTACACAAAGACACCTCGGCGCTAAATGGGGAATAAATTGAACGTGTGATACAAGGTCGTATCTCGTCGTCGTCGTATATACATATGTAGTCTATGTAGTGTCGCCAGATATTTTGATTTGCGCGGAATATCATGATTATCAACGGTCGTTTATAATTATGTCCCGGTTTGGTACGATTTCATGATTATAACATGACAGCTCAAAATTCTTAAATTTCTAGCTCATAAACGTTAATATTGTATTAGTGAAACACAATAACAAAATCATAACTTCAACATAACTCTAAAAGAAAATTTATTATACAACATATAGTACAATGTTGATAAAGAAAAAAAAAAATGTATTTATAAGAAGCAACTTCTGTGAATTTCATTTTTGCTATTTGATTATGGATCTGTAATCATTAATTGACAACAATTGTTTTGTCTATTTAAAATGGGTCTGGATCTGGCAACATTGGCAGTATACATACTTCCGGTGTTACCCTTATTTATGTTTATACATAGGAAATCCTTTCTCGTGTTCTCGTGGCAAAATCACATTAACTATTATCGGAGGGCGCCATTGTCACTGCCGGAACACTATTATATATTTCAACGCGGCAGATAATGCCCCGAAGCGTTTAACGGACTGCTTAGCAATTTTGCGGTCTAGTCAATTGTTTTTCTTATAGAGTCATATTCACTTTGAAAGAAAAAATTACAGCCTAGTTATTTGAAAGTTAGATCCTTCCGCGGGGGGCCCTTGTTCAAATCCTACACATACTTCCAAATGATTAAAGTTATATTCGTATTAGAAATTAATGAACAGTTGTTCGTTGAACGTACACAAATACGTTAATAACAACAAAGACCTAAAAACTGAGAATCGAACCTAAGATCCCTCAGCCAACAGACGGATATACTGGCAACGAGACGAGAGAAACATCTATGTGGATACAAAATTGTGTATAATGTTAAATATTACAATATTACTATTACCTTTATAGATTATGTAATTCTTTTCTGTAAGTCATAAAAGTCTAAAAAATTCTCAACCATCACAGTTTGCACGCGCTTTAATGCCCATTAATTAACCACGTCACAAGCATTAACGTCGACGTCAGCATACATTAATAAGATATCTGTCACTGCATGACGTACGGGAATTAATTTGATGTTCGATGTTAATCAGTGCCTTCAGTGCGGTCGTTGACACCACATAGATAGTCTAGCTAATTAAATTAGGTATAAGTATAAATGGTTGTTTTGTAAATGATAACTTTAGTACAAGATACCCAGGTACGACTATGTACCCATGTGGAAGTGAACCTGTCTGTCCAAAGAGACCCCGAGCTCCGGTTTGATTCTAGGCCGAGACGGTATTTTTTATGGCAGATAAAAGATTGTGATCGGATCATGACCCGTGCCATGAATCATGGCTCATGCATGTAATGTCTCACTGTGTATGTCCATGCCACCCGCAATACAGTGTTCTACAGCGGTATCACTGTTTATTTATTTCATTGATTCATGGTAGCTAAACTAAAAAAGCTTTTATGTACCAAACGGGTTAGATATTTTATACAAATTTGAAGAAGTATATGACAAGTACTTTGTTTTATTTTACCGTTTTGAGACTTAATTAACCCTTTAATTTAATATGTAATTATAACGGTACTGCAAAGTATTATACCAAGTCAATAATTCAACTATGAGAAATGTGCTACAATAAAAACACAAAAGGCCGCATCAGGGCTTGTATCGGGAACCGAATAGTTTTGTATAAACCGGGAAAGTACGTACTAAACGAAAAACGGTGAACATATTATAATGACACAAACGGTCAGCTCTAATGGACTTCTAATGACTACAAATGTCATTTTGAAAATATCATGACATGACCGTACGTTATACGTTTGAAAATCTTTTCGGTAGCGTAAAAATATAAGTATTAATATTTGGTGTACGCACAAGACACTCATTAGGCACAGGGCACAAGTCTCTCCTTCGTAATTAAGTAGGCCTGCAGCGTATATCATCAGATTGCTCCGGACATATTAAAAGACGTTAGTGGTCAACGGAGCGTCGGAAGCTGACCGACTGACGTGGATTAACGAATGCCATGGAGCCGATAAATAGAACCGCTGCGGCGGCTCCACGGTTCCTACGAGACGCCGGAACACTCGTGCAAGTTTGCCTCTATCGGTCACCGGTTCAATTCCATAAAGCACCTGTGTCACTCGGCAAACTCATTCGCTCATGTTCAATACAAGTAGTCGGTAGTAGTAGTAATGTTATTTGTCAATTATTAACACACAACATCGCAAAACGCTGATGAAGTTAATCCAAACATCGAAGAAACATCAAGCGAGAATCATAATAATAGCCTATCGTAATAAAAGCACATTTTTCTCTCGGAAACCTTTACTTAGAAAAGGTTGTTATTTCCATTTTAAATAATATTTTTGCCGGAGTTTCCTTCAAAGGGAACTCGACAACGCGACCGAGAAAATCAATATGACATAATTTGAACAATAATACACAGCCGTTTGGTAATTACAATTTTAATAGGTCGGTCAGTCGAGGAGGGTGTCCGCCCGGCGAGCGGTGCGGTAGGACGTGGGGGTGTTTCAGGGTGGTGAATATAACGGTTTGCAGTACAATGAAGCTTTACGTAACTCAAATTATATAGCTCTCAATAATGTTATTGAATGGCGGTACTGAAGCGTGATTTTCGCGTGAAAGCCTCGCAACTCAGTTCAATCGTTAAGATAATATTTGTACGAATTAAGAGCTTCAACTCTGTTCCGTAATTGGAATTGTTTTGCGGTGTGTGTCACATTTTGCAATATGAGCTCTTGTTTATGTTCGTAATGCACGGTCTAATATTATTATATATTTTTTGTGATCTTCATTTACTATGGTTATCTGTACGACGTCAAATCACATGCAACGTCAGTTAAACATTGCGTCATCTTTTTTTTCTGTTTTCATTTCATTATGTCCCGTTATGTATTCTTACTTATGTTAAATTATAATTTCTCGTAAAGATGATATTGATAACTTTAAGTTATTCCGAAGTTCTAGTGCACATTACATACAATGGGACTATTTCTCAACACGGCGAAGTAAACGTATAAAGAAAAACTATGATTACCGAAGTGATTAATAAAATAGTGGCCCTATAAATACTTCATGTCTTTAACACAAAACTGTGAAATTTTTCAATTACACAAACCGAACAATTTCACACCTTTCAGACCATCAATAAGTTCATACTTTTGTTAGTAAAAATCTTCTTTCTTAACCTATGTACTTACTTACTCTCTTTGATTTAAGGCCTGTGTCGGTGCAACCGATGAAGCTCTCTCCACTTTACACGATCAAGAGCCGTCTCCTTTACTTACTACTACTAAACAATTGAACCTCACCTTAAAAGGTAATATAATCTAACGAACGGCGGTGAGTGCACTGTTGCAGCACCTCCAGAGGGGACTGTCCAGCTCGTACGCCAGTATGCTGGGGATGGCGCAACTAACTTTTTTACTTACTATAATTATAATATTGATACTTAAATAAACCCTATCTACCGGTAAGTATCTATGTAATGCTGGTTTGTAAAGCACGCTAAGTAAAAGTCTATTCACTGTTAACGAACGCGTCCAGATTATCATGAGAACGGGAACGTC
>PDGT01000083.1:60608-79856 GCA_003671415.1 Megathymus violae | reverse complement strand
TTTCAAGGTCGTCCTGCTCTAATACGATAAATGTAGACATAAATATATACACACGTTAGGAATACCAACTTATTTCACCTGCAACACTAACCGCAGCTATGAACCGCCGAATTTCGTACTTCGGTTACCGACCGATTCACTGTGCTTTACGCCGCTGTACAGAAATGTTCGACGGAAAAAAACCGCAACCCGCATTCCGCCATTTTAAATCACTATAATATGACACGATCACAACACTGCAGACGCAGCTGTGTGGAAGTTATTCATATAATCGAGTAGAAAACCAAATATTCCAAAACGTTTTATTGGCTTTTGTAATTTAGAATGAAGGCATAAATAAAATTCCATTATAAATACCGGAACAACTGAATCGATCAACTTCAATTATATTGCATTTAAAACGTAATATCTAAAAAAAACACAATTAACGCGAAAACTTTATACGATTTCATTTGAATTGTTTTAAGTCATGCTATATAAATATACGTATAAAGTACAGATACATTATGTAGAAATAAACTAGGAAATGATGCCAAAATTACCCCAAACATCAAATAAATGCTTAATTTTTTCGCTTTATATAAACACTTTAAACGTAAACGATTAAATATAAACAATTTAAACGTAAACGATTTTAACAAGATGTCGTGATTTGTTATTACACTGGTAAAATATTGTTTATACTTTTAAATCGTAAAATATGCATTTTTCTCATTTTTCTGTTCGAAATCCATGCAGTAAAATTACTAAACAGCAGACCGGTTGACTTGAATTGAACAAGAGACTTGCAGTAAGACAGAGACAACAGTAGTTGCCACCGACGGCAGCATTAAATTTGTAGGTAAAACTAAGTCTCATTTGTCCTCAATGATATGTTGTTATACGTTCATTGTTGCTTACAATCTTAGTAATTTCGAAGATAAATAAACTGTATATTACGTATAAATAATAAGTTGTTCACGGCAAGAACAGGTCACAGAAATAAAACAAATTCAAAATATGGAAATAAACTTATCGAGGTATTTTTTGCTGCGGAGATGTTGAATGAATTATCACTGATTACATTATAACCTATCGCCTACCTTGAGTATCGACGATGCCGTAGCCCAGCTAAAAGGGACCGAGCGAGGTCCGCAGTTTGATTACCCGGCCGGGGCAGACAGTTGATAAATGTTTCTTCTAGTGTTTTTTATCAATGTTATTATGAATTTATACTTCTGCACATCCATGTTACCCGTAACACATGGAATCTTAGTGTAGGAGTGTGAGTATTATTAATTTGTGTACGGGGAACGTGTACTGTCTTCAGGACGAAGAGGCCTGGCGGTTACTTATACAAGTCGAGTGTCTTTAAACTGCCGGAAAGGTTCCAACAGGGCTAAACGACTGCTATCAAATTATTTAATTCTTCCGAGAACGTAAGTGATGTTAGAAATATGTCATTGAATACTTAAATGACACTTTCTTCACTGCTTCAATCAATCTTAAGGCAAAAATTATTGCTTTTCTTCACATACACTCTCGGACACTTGAATAAAGTCACCTATTTCTTTTGCTTTGAAAATTTTTAAAACATTTAATTCACTTACTAACTTAACAATCTTATGTAAATAATAATTTTTCCTTTTAATTTTTAAATATATGTATATGTACAATTATTATATCAAATTTACAAATGAGTGAATGTTACATTCACATTCATAATATTCATAATTAGAAATGATATATTAGTCTACAGGCCGAGTACTCGGGAAAACTGTATTTTCAATTTAGAGGTACCATAGAAGGTTAAAATAGTAGTTTCCATAATTACAACATATGGTATATCTCTGATATATCCCGAGAAACTCATCTATTCATGTAGAATGGGTGACAAAAGTTAATATAATAATAGAATGCAACAAATGAATAAATGTTGAATCGTATAACCTGATCCCTAAATGTTGACAGTGTCAGTACAAAACTGTTACAACTTTCTTGTGTGCAAGGTTTTGTAAAACCATGGAATAAGGTTTCCTGGAAGTAAGCGAGGCGAGTTAGCAATACTAAACGAATGTGCAAAGCGGGTCAACACTTTTCAAAGTGCACTTGCTGTTTGTTTGGCGCGGGATACATGTAATAACAATAAGCGACCGTAAACCGGTTGGCGTACTGTTTAGACACGTTATTTATTGTCTCATTTACACACACGTACGATACTGTTTGCTCAGTCTTCGTCATTTTATTTTTACTTGGCTGTAAAATTACGTTTTTCCAAAATATATTTTTGGTAAACGCATGGCTTTTATTTGACGAACATTTTATTTTAAATTGTTAATATATCACTTTTGTATTCTGAAACTACATTTCTCTCCATTATAGATTGTTTTAAATTATATTACTGTTTAATTAAGGTTTATTGACTATTTTCTTAGACACATTTTCGTTTAGTACGGTACTAAACGAACGATCACACACTCCTACCCACGCACCGGGGTTCTGTTTTGCGGGTGGCAAATTATTTGGTTAATAAATTGTTTGATGACTGAATATTATTTTTGAGAGCATAGAAATATTTAAACATATGACGTCACTTGGTATTATTACTCACTTCTACGTATTTGTAGTCATCTGGCGAATAAATTATGCTATGTTATGTACTACAGCAGTGACGTCACGTCTAGCCGTGTCGATTTAATTAACTCGGGTGATTTGCTTAGGGGAACTTTATATGTCTACTGTGACGGCAAAGTTATAATGCCAAGATCAAATTTGTACCAAAAACGTAATATATTGTAGAAAATAGGATATATTTTTGAAAGTAGGATATATTTTTGAAAATAAACGAATTTGTTTAATTGTTATCAATTATCATTTCCTAAAACTTTGTCGACCAAGATGTAGAATATGTGCGGTGGTGCTTTGTATGAACTCTCTATAATGGAACTTCCTTTAATGTTTTCCTCCTGGTCGGCAACGCGTCGACGACGCACCTGTTGTTAGTAAAGAATACATACCGAGCAAGCATTCCGCTCCCCAACAGACTCGTTGAGAACAAACTAGTAATATTAAGTTGAACACACCCAATCGACAGGCGATCGGTCGCCGAGCCAGATCTCGGCGCGTGTGTGCGTCGCAACACGTGTGCACGGCTGTGCTCGTGTGAGGGCGGATGTTCGCTGGATGTTGCGCGTTGTAACGACTTTACAGGGCTGTCTCTTTTGTAAGAAATTTACCATTTTTTTACATATTAGTGATATTCATAAGCAATTATTGACCAATCGTCAAATATAAAGACATTTCACATTATTCCTATTATTTTTTTTATAATGATTATGTAAATTTGTAACGGTAACTTAGGTGTTATGCACTACTAAGACAAGTTATCAGATTAAAACCTGTTACCGTTAAAACAATCTCTTATTTTCATTAAAACAAGTCAACAATATCGTTTTTAGAACATTAATATACGTAAACATTATTGGGTTTTATGTTTACAAGATCTGCTATCAGAAAAAAATTGGTTGAAGTGATTAATAAGACACCGATGTTCAGTGATCGCATAACAAGAGGATTGCAAGTGAAATGTCTCAATAGATATTACTCTTATTAAGAATTTTAAGATTACGCTAACAAAAGCGTGTAATTTTTCCATATTTTAATTCTTTATTAGTAATAATAGTATTCGTGTAAACATTAAAATTAGCAACTAATAATAAACAGAAATCAGTTTTTGCAAGCCACAAATGTAACCAAATAGAAATATGTGTGGGAAAACTTTCGCAACGGTCGGTTGATCGAACGCTAAATAATTAAAGCGCAAGAAATAATAGCCGCATTACGTATTCATACATATTATGATGAGATTTGCTATAAACATATTAATAGACTGATTTCATAAACGCGACAGATTCCGCTGAGGTCACTGTCTGTTTTATCGAAACTACGTACTTAACATACTACTAGATTTACCGGATGAAACCGGATTCAAACAGACGAAACTCCATTATTTATGTTAATAGACTTGTTAGCTGTCAATTGTGGACGTAACCCGACTATATACATATATTTTATATCTATAATTAATATTATACAAAGAATGTGAATTTCGTGACTTTGTGTATATGCGGAACGTGACCTCCGAAACTACGGCACCTATTTGAAAAATTATTCTGCCGTTTGAAAGGTACAGTATTCGAGATGGATATAGCCTATAAATGTATTATTACATTAAACATTCAGAAATGAGTGAAGCTATCTATCTATTTTAAATAAGCTCCTTAACTGCAACAAATAATTCTTATGTATTATCCATGTAAACTATCTAAAGACCGCTACAAGTTCCGTTACACTATTACGTCACTACGTCGTTGTCGTCAACGAGTTAAATTGTACTACAATATATTTATGATACGAACAACCTATAGTTTTGACGAACTAAACTATTAGATACTGAAACACAATTTATATTCTGCTAGAATATAATAGAGGAATAATATAATAGGATAATATATATAATAATATATATACATAATAATATATAAGAGGATAAATATAATAGAGGTAGAATGACTATGACTTCTTTAAGCGCACTAAAGAACAAATTTCAAGGACCATTTAATGGTATTAATGATGGCAGTAGTGATAAAAGGTCACCGTTGTTCGTTCATGCACGCTCGTAACACCACAAGCAACGTCGATACGTTCTCGTTTAGATAGTTTCTCGCGACATAGCAATCGTAACCCGTATAAATTTTTACTGTTAAATCTATAAGGATAGCCAGCCCCGCAGATAAAAAGACTACGTACCATCACGAGTACAATGGGGATTAAACTACGCGTTACAAAACTCAACGACCTCCAACAGAATGGACTGTTTCCCATAACCTCGGCCGTTGTTCAACAAGGTGCACCATGAGCAATGGCGGTAAACTTGGATTCAAAAATGGCTGAATCGATTTACATTCCAACTATTGAAGAGTTAATGAATTCACTTTTTTAAATCCTCAGAATATTACTTAAAAAATGTATAAATTTTGCAATAATACAACAAAGTTCCGTCAAAAAATATGAACAGAACGGTAAGCCAAAATAATAGTCCAAAAACCAAGTTTTACAACCCTGCGCGGCCAACGCGAAGAACTCGAATCAAGCGAGTTGCCATGCAATTTATCTATATGCTGCAAGTGAGTTCTTGACATCGCTTGCGCGAGCACGGAGATAGGTCGAGGCGAGCCGCGGTGTGCGCGTGTACCTTTGTTTACGACGTACACACACACACGCAGACGTAGACGCACCACGAGTTAACCGCACAACTGTGATAAATGTACTTGGCATCAACACTAATGGTAAAATCGTTTAGAAACTGTACTATTGTAGAATGTTGGCATGTTTACATCTAATTGAACTTTCTAATGTTCAGAATGAAATAGTATTATCATATCACAATATAATCAAAAACAAAAAGTTACTACAAATATACTTTTAAAACAATTTTCTTGTGAGGTTTCTATTCTGTTCACTCAAAAAATATAACACAATTGTGCTCAACATCTTTCACCAAAAACTTTGATCAAGGAATTAATGAAACTCTGAAAGAATTCCAACAAGGCTGCAAACCGACAACTCTAAACAAATACAAAAGCTAAATAGGTAAATAATGAAAGGCAAAACTTCCAAATGAAATCCATTCAAACTTCTAGCCAATCCAAACTTAGTTGAGCCCTTACTAATTTAACTTGCCTGAGGGGACACGAAGAACATTTCATGTTGATGTTTGGGGAAATAAACTACAGTGTCAAGAATAAAGGTAAATGTCAAAAGAGATACATTATTTTTACTAATAAATAGTGTAATATATTTAAAAAAAAAATGTTTGTTGAACTTAAGTTTGTGGACAAAACACTTTATTTCAGTTTTATTATTATTATTAATATAGAGTGCTACATATAACCATGGTTTAAGTGAAATTCTGTCAGTAACAGAGTGCTAATCTAGCATGAATAACACAATAAAAAAATCATTTACCATTTAAAGTTTTACCTATTATAATAATAATTTACCCTACATGTCATTACATTATGTGGATGAGTTTTCACATAATGTGTTAAATTGATATTTCTGATTTATTGATTATTTTATTAACATTAAGTAGTACAAGTGGTTGTTTAGTTATGAGTTGTATTAAGGTGAGAAATAAACCATTATGAAACAGATACATTCATTCTTTACAAAACCCTGCTAGATATGTATGTAGCTAACTGAATTGGTATTATCTTATCTAATTTCAAACTCTTCTAAATAAAAAATGAATAAATATAAGACTTATTATTATTTCATTACCTAATTTAATACAACATGGAAACCAATTGTTTAACATAAACAAACACCACACACACTTAGCTACAACCCATATATGAAATTTATTATTAAGCTACACAATTCTAAGAGCAGGAAAAAATTATGGAAAATAGATAAATTGATGTAATGATACAAAAAATTGTAAACAGTTTCAGTCTAATTTATTAGATGAGCTGTATAAAACAAATTTAAATCAACATTGTCCGCTACAACAGGAAAAAATCTATAAGGAAAAAACTACTTACTATGGTATGGTGCACACAAGTAAGAGCATATTGCTCAACCTTAAATAAATGTAAAAAATAAAAAGATTTACCTTAATTGAAGTAACAGAGATAAGTATTTTATAGGATGGCTAGGTTGTGCAGTAAGGTAATTTGATGGTTCTCGAGTCAACCTCCAATATGTGAAATCAGTTATGTTTACTATTATTGCTTTCTTTTACATTTAGGTTAGGACAACCAACTTCCTAGTACATGATAAAATTAAACAGAGTTAGTTATCTTAATTGATAGGCAAAATTTATCAGTCATTCTCCAAATCTAAAAAATAAAAATTATAAATAAGTTATGTTTAAGATTTGATTAATTATTTACTTTTTTTTTATTTATGCCATCAAACCTGAAAATATCAATAGTTATCAAGAGTAAATTAGTAACTCTAATACCTTTAACAAATGATTATAATATAATCAATTATTTCTTAACTCTGAGAAATGATCATAGAAATGTCTCCAACTTTGATTTGAAAGTTTTCTTTTTGTTAGTTTTATATGATAATTAACTTTATTTTGAAACATTGAAATTACGAATAGCATTTATAGTTTTCAGTTAATTTACTAGTGACTTTCTAACAGAAGTAGGTCACCGATCGGTACCCATACAACGGGAGACCGACCGCATGCGTCTTCCGGTTAAAAAGGTTCAAAAACTTTGGTAGTTTCTAGAAAACCATTTCGCGACCATCGCGTACCACGCGCTTAGTGACGCGGCGGCGTCGGCTAATATGTCGTCGACTTACAACTAACTAACGAGACCACAAGGCAGATTCGCCGCGCCGCGCTGTTCTAGGACGCTACCTCATTATCAGTAATTTTACCCATATGGTTCACGATTACTACCACTAAAACATTACAATTTTCTTACTAATTGAAAAAGTTACCACATTATTTACGAATAAAACTAAACTTACCGTTTGTACGTCGAATCCAACAACAAAGAATAACCAGCCACGCGCTCCAATTACAGGGCACTCACAAAATCACCAAAACACAAGCTACCGGATAAAATTTGTTACACAAAATCGTCAATCAAGTCCACAGTCAATTTACAACGATAGTAAAATAAAGTTTTTCAGTTTTTCCTTGCAATAAACACTTAACCGGGAAAACGAACCCTGAATGACCGCCAGCTACGTACAAAATGGCGGATTCGCGTAATGAAAGTGACGCGCTGACGCGCAGACAAAACTCATAGAATAAAAAAGTTTTGAATGGTCTATGATCACATAGTCATAAACAATATTACTTATATTTAAGTCGACATGACGAGAAATACAAAAAAAATAATTTGTAAAATAAATTGTGCATATCTTTAATACATTATAAACTATCTTATTATTTCAAATAACCACGTGTTTTTATATCGCTATAATAGTTAAATTGATATAATAGGTAATAACGGTAAGATAACGTATCCAAACAGATATCGAACTTAAATACCATACTAAATTCACTCAAATTTGTAATTAATGTTGTTCCTAATTAATTTAGTTCATGTATAAGAGCAAAGATAAATAACTACAAGCACTAAATAAAATAGACTGAGAACTTCCGACAAATGGTCATCTGCTAAAAAAGAATTTAAAAATTGGCGAACGCTTGTTTGTATTCTTAAAACTATACATATCATAAAGGATCCAAATCTTTGCGCATGTGTTACCCGGTTTTATAATATCATCGTATATATTGTTTCTTCTTTCATGAAAAATTTGAATCTTATGCTCAGGTTGATGTAAATCTTTTAAATAAAAGTAAAGATAAAACATAAGTAAAGATAAAAAGTGAAGATATAACAAACATCAACTCACAGTCAAAACTACATAAATTTTGTATATAAAATATTGTTGTGCATGGTAAATAGAGAATTAAATCGGGACCCCGTGATCCCAGTAATTTTTCAGGCCCGAAAATTTCAGGTCAAATTTGACCAATCTCGGGATTAACAAAAATGAAAAAAAAATATTCGTAAAAATATTGCATAGAAGGGAACCCTCTCACTTCATTTAATATTTTTCAGCCATCTTGTTTCGCCAGTTGATTTGGGGAACTTAAACCCCATTAGAGAGATGATTATTAAAAAAAAGTGCCGGGATTGAATTCTCTAATACTAAATCATACAGATACTGTAAAACAAACGCAGCTTGTTGGTTAGTGTCTTTGCATTTTTTATTTCGGGCTACCTGAATCGAACTACTCGTCTTATATATATGCATAAATATAGACCTCTATTTATTGTTTCCATCATATTTGAACCTCTTTTGTCAGCATGAATACGTTAAAAATACGTGTTTATGGAATAGAAATTTCATTGTAGTAGTAATGAGGCTCAAATGGCACGCATCATTAACGACTTATCCACATACGTCTGTTCTCACTCCATAGTGAATACTATAGACAAACACTCGACCCATTATTGGTTCGAACGCTTTCGATGTGGGAATGTTTATCTGAAAAATGAACCCAATGGTCACCTCAAAATTATAGTCGACAACGACGAATAAAAGGCGATTGTGGAAGCTGATGATACTTAATCTACAGCTCGGCTATGGCTACAGCTACGGCTGCTCTTTCGCCAAATTTGGTTAATAGCTCGACTCCGCTGCTCTCGCACGACAACTTGCGACCCACAGACACGACAACTTGCACAGTAGATGTTCTCCAAGCCACGAAAGCTAGAGTTAAAAGCTCTCCGTTATCCAAAGTACTCACCAGACTTCAAGCCCTCAAATTTCTACTTTATCTAAAATTTAGACTTTTTGGCAGGAAAAAAATTCAAACGGAATAATATTTGGCAGGAAAACCGGGAGGCAGTACAAAATAGTTTGTTACTTCCTGTCCATCTAACTTATTCAAAAACGGCAGTGATAAATTGCCACTACGTTGGCAAAAATGCATCGATAGCATCGAAGAAGCAGAAGAAGAAGAACGTTTTATTGTAAGGTTTACCAAACAAATAGTTGAAGAAATATACATAAAATATATTATGTTTAATTCCGTATGCGTGCACATCACAAAAGGGACCCTGCTCAGCATTAAGCTGGAAGTTCGAAAACAACTAGCGCTGGTCTTCCGCAGGCACCATAAAGTAACTTCATGGTACTTGGTTTGAAAACATTAACAACTATCACTACTACCATATTATCTACACGAATAAACTAAGAAAAAAGAAAAATAAAGAACTTAAAACAATTGTCCAATTACTTAACATAAACACAAAAAATAATGCAGATATTAAGGATATGCTGCTATATTCATAATATGGAAAGATATATACAGAAATTATAAATTACACATAAATCTGAATTATCAAAAAATAATACTTTTATTAATCGAGTAATACTTTGATTAACAAAATTAAAAGATTAAAAAAAACTTAACTTGTTTGCAATCAAAACGGCAGATTCATAGATAAAGATCTAATATTTAAATAACTAATTAAATTTGTAGGCGGTTTTCTTTCTGATGACAGAAATATTATTATTTTTTAATATTTTTATAACCGTAGTTCAAAATTTATATTTAATGTTATAGTTTTGATGCATAACAATATAATCGAAGGTAAACCAATTATTTCAAAACTGTAATTTTTACCTATGGCACACTGTCATTTTTGAAGTTTGCAATATTTTTAAAGTTATTTTAGAAAATTATTCCACTGTACTATATTTTATCTTTACCGATTTAATGTTATGTACCAGTAAATAATTACTAATTCTTAGAAATTAAGAAAATGTTGTACATGTTCTTCACCAAAATTAATAAAATTGTATAAATTTACGTATAACTAAATTATTATGTGTATTCATATGAAAAAAAAAAACAACACTCTCATTACATTTCTTTGTTCTTTTTTTTTATTTTACTATTAGTATAGGTGATAAGCCACGAAATATTTTTTGATATTTGAAAACTTCTATCCTACAAGAGTAGTAGAGTAGTAATCATTTCGTCAATGCTACAGCGTATATTATCCATAGAGTATGTATATGTAACTCTATGATATTATCAAGAATCTGCGTAGCGTAAAATACTCTCTGGTTTTTATGTATCTATAATGTTCATTTTGTAACTCATAAGCATGGCCATCTGTCAAAATGCAATGTGTAGCTAAAATTGAATTTTTGACATATCCAATCTTATGAATTCGTGTGTTCTATGTTGTGATTTACGACGAATACGTCTTCTTTTTAGGTTCATATTAGTCTGTGCAGTCAGTTTGACTGCACAACTCTGGCATAAAACAGTTTAAAACTAATACGGGGAAATAGGACAATTTTCTGTTAATAAATTGGCCATTGTCTTAGAAGACGTGTCTTAAAAATAAGCAAAACTTTGAGATAGGAGATTGGTTATAAACATTATTATTATGATAAGCATAGATTAACAAGATTAGATCAGTGTGCTATTACTCTATGGACAAAAAGTTGAAAATGTTGCTATTGTAAAAAATACAGTTTATTTTTCTATTACTTATCATTTTGTTCCTTCATCCTGTTTGAGGTTTGTATTTTTATGGATTGAAAATTTATTATATATTTCTTGCGTTTCATTTTGTTATTTCATAAAAACAATGTCACCTATTTAAACATCAAACTCATGACTGAAAATTTTTATTGCATTTTACGTGTCAAAAGAAGCGCTGTGCGACCAATTATCGTGGTGTGCGTAGTGTAAGGCGCAATCAGCTGAGTTTTGTTTTCGTTGTAAGGTCTACGATATTCTACGTAAGGCTGACTTTGGAAAAGCGTGATCGAATTTTAGTCTGAAGATATATTAACCCGAAGATGAACGAAATTAAGTCCTTGGAACATGCTACTCTTAAGGTAAGTCGATGTTTTTAGAAAAAAAAAATCGTATTTCGGTGAACTAAAATAATGGCTGTCCATTATTATGACTGGCATTCAAGTCTTATAAAACTGTGATAATTATACTTTCTTGTATTTGTTTTCGACTGCGTTTAAACAATAAGTTTTAATAAAAAATAAATATGCAGGTTCGAACTAAATTTTCGTCTATAAAACTGTTTTGTTATTGAACTTTGCATGCATATTAAATACTCATAATTATAATGACGCTTTTTATTACAAATAACTATTAAATAAAACAACCAACTGATTACACAGTGCTAGAAACTAGACAGTAGCGAGGAATTGTATGGTGAGGGCAATCGCGAAATCTCATTAACGTTCCTATGCTTCGGAAGTAACATACAGCAGTCACTCTCATTCGTTCTTTAATAGTGGTTGACAGCAGTGCAGTAGCCCAATGGATCTGCTATCATTTAGTTGATACTAACTTCTGCTTAACCATATTAGAGTAATGTGGTGAAGTATGATTTCCAAGACTCCCCTTTCCTGAAAAGCTCTTATCCAAAATCTCCTGCCTCAATATGGTATTAAAGGGTGTTACCAAAAACATTGAGTTAATGCTACATAGCTTTTAATACTAAGAAAACAATGAATAAAGATAATTATTAAAGCTATTTGTTAAAATACAGATCACTTGTATAGTTTATGTAAACTGATAGCCGCCTATCAACATATCTGAATGTGCATTTATATGATAAAAAATTTTAAAGTAAAACAGGACCAAGTTTTTACAAATATATATTTTTATTTTGCAAATTTTTTCCCACAGATTGGTGATTACCAAGTTACCAAATTATGGCAGTGTAATTATCGATTTACATACTTAAATTACACACAATTGTTATACACACTTAACATCTTTCAGTAATATTTGTGTTTCCTTAAACAAAATAGAATAGATAGAAAAGATTGACTGTAATAGGATATTATATTGAATTAGCAAGTTTCACAGATGCATTACTACACCCATTGTTTGTCTCTAATTGCCAAGTTAGTTTAATGTCAGTTTGAATTCCATATTACCATCAATTTTGTACAACGGTGACGTCATAAACTTATGCCAATCTGTTAAAAACCTGGGTTTGATTATGGATAGTACACTTGCATGGCGTCCACAAATTAAATCTATTAGCAAGAAAGTAAATTCAACTCTGCATTCTCTATATAAGTTTAAAAACATTCTACCATTCAAGACCAAACTCATGCTTATACAATCTCTTGTACTCCCCATCATTGACTACGGTGATGTGTGCTACCCAGATCTTAACGAAGAACTTCTTAATAAGCTGGAGCGCCTCCAAAATAATTGTATTCGATACATATTCGGTCTGCGCTAAAATGACCATATCTCTGAATTCCGTCGCCAGCTTAAATGGCTACCTATTCGAAAGAGGCGAAATACAAGAATTCTCTTTTCACTTTTATTCTATCCTAAATAATGTGTCTTCTCCATTATACGTAAAGGAAAAGTTTCAGTACGTTTGTGACACTCACAACAAAGTACTTCGCTCCTCATCGAATTTAAAGCTTTACATTCCACCAATTACCACTGGTTTTTTCCACTACTCATTTGCTATTCAGGCCGTACTCCTCTGGAACACCCTACCGGTAAACATCCAAAAAGCTCCAACTCTGTGGAAATTTAAGAAACTTGTCCAAGAATATTACCATAAGCAACTCATAGTGTGATTCACTTATGTATGTATATATATATTAGTATTTACTTATAAATACATATGTAATTATTATATGTTATATTATATGTAGTAATATATTATTAGTTTACTATTATTTCTATTTTTATTTATCACGTACCGCAACTTTTAACCTTCGCCAAGAGTTGACTGGTGGAGAATGCCATCAGGCATTAAGTCCGCCCATTGTAACTTAGTTTCAAGGTGTACAATGAAGAATAAATAAATAAACAAACAAACAAAAAAACAAACAAATAAATAAATATTTTTGTAATATACATGTATATTGTTATTTAAAGTATTATGACCTCATTAATAACCTTAATAACCCCTTAATATAACCAATAATAATTCTACTTTTCTCAATTATGTTAATAGCTTCTTCACAAACATGGGTAAAAACTTGGCTGAAAAGTTTTCAACAAGCCCAACCAGTAGCGGCTGTTCAACTAATTCGTTTGTACTATCTAACTCTTTAGTGCTACTACCTACTGATGGATCAGAAGTCAAAAGAATCATTATGGATCTGCGTGCGGTTGGTTGGGATAGGGTTTCCCCCAAACTTTTAAAATCTTGCTTACCCGCATTAGTGCCAGTCATTACCCACATCTGTAATTTATCTCTGTCATCAGGTTGCTTCCCTAAAGTCTTTAAAAAAGCAACTATCCATCCTATATTTCAAAATGGAGATAAAGGAGAGTAGTTATAGACCTATTTCTGTTTTGCTATCTATGTCTAAGGTGCTCGAAAAAATACTCAACAATCGCTTAGTTACTTACTTACTTTGACTTGAGTCAAGTTGACTTTGCGGTTACCACTCGTAGAGTCTACTACTTTGACTTGAGTCAAGTTGACTTTGCGGTTACCACTTGTAGAGTCTACTACTTTGACTTGAGTCAAGTTGACTTTGCGGTTACCACTCGTAGAGTCTACTACTTTGACTTGAGTCAAGTTGACTTTGCGGTTACCACTCGTAGAGTCTACTACCCTGATGATGCTCTGTTTCGGAGCGAAACACGTGTTGGTATAGAAATATATATCATCATACATTGTTTGCGGATTGTTGCAAAGTAAATTAATAGTAATTTAATCGCTTAGTTAACTTCCTCGAATCATACAATCTCCTTGCATTCAACCAATATGGTTTCAGACGTAATCTCTACGTAAGACGTAAATCTTGCGAAGACGCTATTGCTTCATTTATCAACGATGTTGTTACGAAGTTAGATAGCAAGATGAAATGCCTAGGTATATTCCTAGATCTCTCTAAGACATTTGATAGTGTTTCATTTCCGCATCTCCTCACGAAACAAGAAGTTATAGAAATCCGTGGACACGCATACAATATTTTTGAAGACTATCTTAAAAATCGAAGTCAGTACGTAAAAGTAAATGATGTAAATAGTGACAGTCAGCAACTGAATTTCGGTGTCCCTCAAGATTGTATATTGAACCCAACACTATTCTTAACATACGTTAATAACCTATGTAAACGTTCTCTCACAAACTGTGCCATCTTCATATACGCAGATGATATTGCAATGCTGATTCATGGTAATGATTGGCCGGAGACTCTCAGATATGTTGAAATAGCTCTCACAAATGTACTTTCATGGCTAACCAATAGTTTTCTTACTGTCAATCTAAAGAAATCCATTTACTTACCGTTCTCACTGCAATCTAAGACTCTGCCATCTCCGCATTCTCTAGTTCTCCGGCCCCAACGTAAATTGTTTCTCTACTACATCCTCTCAATGTTCATGTCCTCAACTAAGTTATTCTACTACCACCAAATACCTTGGAGTTCAAATTGACAGCCTGGTTGATTGAAAAGTCATCTTGAAAGTCTTACATCAAGAGTAAGGAAACTCATTTTTGTTTTCAAAAAGTTAAGATGTTCCACGGATTATAGTATATTAAAAGCTGTATACTACGCCTTGTGCCAATCAATACTTATTTACTGCATCACAGCCTGGGGCGGGGCATCAAAGACTAGTTTGTTAAAACTAGAATGGATATCCTTAAAGTCATAACTTTGAAACCCTTTAGATATCCCACTGATAGATTATACACTGACTGCCAGGTTCTCTTAGTGAGGGAGCTTTTCATCCTTCACACTCTTCTTCGAAAACACTTTTCTACGCAATTTAATGCAAATACTATTAAAAAACGAAGATACCATACAATATGGCCAGCAACAAAATGTAAAATAGCTCTGATTAAAAGACATTTTAATGATAGGGAATCATCTCTACAACATTATAAATAAACGTGTAATATACATGCTCTGAGCAGACAACATTGCAAGAAAGAAGTTAGTACTTGGATACAGACGCAAAACTATGATGAGACTGAGCAACTTTTAAAATTATTAGTGTGTTAAAACATCCCATACACACACACACACATGGATGTACACACACACACACACATGGATGTACACACACACACGCACACACTAATTAATTTCGGTATGAATCCTAAATGTACATGCGCTTCACTTTATCGCTGAGACCATGTTGCAATGTTAGAGGTAAATCTCCTCGTGAGAGCGCTGGTACCCATAACACAAGTTAAATCTTATCATGAGTATATTAGAGTTCAACAAAACACTTGTGTAATTTTTTTTAATTTACATTGTACTTGAATTAGTTTTTTCTTTAGCATAAAGTGTTGTTCAACCTTATTTTTGAATAAACTTTTATTATTATTATTATTACCTCAGGTACCCTATGAGGTGTTCAACAAACGGTATCGCAATGCTCAACGAGTGCTGGATGTGGAAGCACGTCAGGTGTCAGCTGCTGCCAATGAAGTGGATGTAGCCATTCGCAAAGCGCCCACTGCCGGAGAGATCAATACATTGCTTGATGGAATGGTGAGGAGCTGAGGACTATTCTTGTTTATATACTCTATACTCATTTAACTCGGTCGCCAAGGAGTTCTAACTTGAAAATTTTGTGCAATTTGGTCCTAATTCAGACAATGACCTTGCATTGACTTTTGGATGCTCACTGCACAGTGCGTTGTTATGTTGTTTGCCGTATTTCGTTGTATAAAAAGTGGAAATAATGGATTTATAGACATAAATCAATTGTTTCAAGATTGATAGTTGATACTAATTATAAAAAATATTGATTCATTGATTCCTTATCCATGCACTAGCATTACGTCATTGGTGTTATTGACAAACAAAAGTAAACATCTCATTCTAATTATTTATTATCGAATCCGGGACCCTTAGCATCTCACGACCAGGATAATTATAAACGGAACTACACGTTAAACCCCAGTACATGCAACGTGATAACATGTTCCCAGGTGGAGAAGTTGAACACAATGAAGCGGAAGGCCACAGAGGCTATAAACGAAGAGGTCCAGGCTGCGCTCGTGTGCAAGAAGCGGCTGGAGCACCTCAAGGAGCAGGCCGAAGCCCTGGCTGAACCCAGCACTCCACAGGTCAAGGTATTCTTAGATATTATCATGCACCATTCATGCAAACATGTTGCATTATTAACATCAGTGTCATCCAGATGATTAATTGTTTATCGTTAGCTGGACAGAGTAAGGGTGCCAGTTATGTCAACAGCGGTACATCGATTTAGCTGTCAAAGTTCAGGTTTTGGTTCAAATAACCCAAATTTTATTGTTGTACCGAAACTTTACTTTATTAATGTGTTGGCAAAGTATGGACGGTGACCATCGATTCAGAATATTCGGATTATTTGCGTTCACTGTACAGTAGTCTGTTGGGTATCACCGAAGCGATATTGTTATCCCTTAGCTCCCAAATAGCGCTGCGTCAGTAAGACGGGGCGAGATAATTGACGAGCGCTGTGTTGGGGTTTCTTGATTGAAATCCAAATACTATTTTTGTAACTGTATTTCGTTGACTGTAAATTAACTACATAGATATACCTGATGCGTACCGTGCTACTGTACGCTACGACGGTTAAGTGTACCTACCTAGTTACGAGGGGGGTACGAGTTGAGAACGCGCGTAGCGTACTTTGTTCGCATGAACACGCTGTACAAGCAAAACTAATCTTAGGAAATACTTACAAAGGCTATTTTGGCCGGTTATATAGATGTTAGCTGTGATGGACATCCGACGCTGTTACTGTAATATTAAATAGGTTATTTCACATGCACGTAGATTTCATAAAAAAAATTCATATTAAGTAATGGAGAATCTGATATCTAAACCTCCTAAGACGTCTAAGACATCTGGCCGGTTTCCGCTGACCGGTAGATGATGGAAAAGAAATTGTCAAATGTACAGACTTTTTCCAGCTAAATGAACATTATTGTCTTATTTCAGGTAGTTTACACAAATATTCGTAAATTATACATTCAAACTGTCATTGGGGATCTCTTGTCGAGTGGTGAAAATCGTATGAAATTCCCTGACATGTTTTGAGATCGGGTTCAGACATGCAGATTTGGTTTTATACCATACTAGCGGCTTAATCCAATTTTTATTAAACAGAAAAACCTGACAATTGCATCTATATAATTATCAGCACATTTTACTTTATTTTCACTAATTTAAGTTTACATTTTGTCTTCCTAAGTGCAAGTTTTTTGATTTCACAATGACTATACCTGTCACTACTGTATCTATTATTATATAGTGTCTATTCCAAAGACAAATCATAAATAATCATAATGTAGTAATCGCTTTACCTACTTTTACTTAATCAACCCTATATTATCCTTACCGGGACAGGTTTAGTCAAACTTGAAAAATTTTGATCTGGTCGGGAGACGTCTTACGTTCATTATACCAGGTCTTATGCTTGCCGTTTGAGGACTTTTCTTGCTCATCAGTAATGGTTCCAGCGCATTATGTGGCCAGCCCATTGCCGTTTTAGCTAACTAATTTTGCGAGCTAAATCTTAACCGTAATTCGATTACAATTTTCATCATCGTGCATTCGAGCGAATGGTGAAATACAAATCATACTAAAGCTCCTACAATTTTTTTCTTTTATTTAACACATTAGAACAATGTCGTAACATGTAAAGTGGACTTGTTACAGACTAAGCTAAACCAGTGGCGCAAGGTCCGCTTGGACCGCATGCTGGTGGACTACTGTCTCCGCAACGGGTACTACGACTCAGCCAACAAGCTGGCGGACGCGAAGGGCTTGCGAGACCTCACCAATGTTGGTGAGAGACATTTTTACGTCATTACAATGAGCAGATAAATAGAAGAGGGGCACGGCGAATATTTTTTATTCACAGTTTCATATTCCTTATGGTTATGTAATATAATCTTACTAATCTTAAATAATCTTGTTTAAAAAATAATCATTCAGTTGGAAATAGACTATTGTTTGAATAAAACTTTTTCCATAAAATATATTTGTGAAATAATATCCTCGCACTAGAATCCCATGTGATGGTATGGTACATGGATAAATGGACAAATACGTCATCACAAACACTTATCTTTCACATAAACGTTCGTCCCGACCGTGAATCAAACTCGGAACCTCTCGCTCGGCAGGCAGACCACTACCAACTGGGCTACGTGACCAGTAAATTAAGTGTTGAAAGGTGCGTTGTAATTTCAGACATATACGCGGCGGCGGCCGAAGTGGAGGCCGAACTGAGCGCACGACGAACGGCTCGATGTCTGCAGTGGTGCGCTGACAACCGCTCCAAGCTGCGCAAGCTCAACTCCACCATGGAGTTCCAGATACGGATCCAGGTGGGGCTCGTCTGTGTGTGTATATTCCTACCACGTCAATGTCGTTGCGCATTCTGACAGCTTGTGTAAAATCCACAGGTCGCTAGTTGAAATCTGGCTCAAAGGACCATAAAATGATCCTTAAATCAAGAGCATGTTTGTGTTCGGTATGAATATAGAAGGAACAATACAGAGATTACAAATGAGAATAGGTGGAGCAAATTATATTAGTTTATAGTTATTCAATTAGTATAAACAATTATTTTATTTTGATTAATGTTTCAAACACCTGACATGGACCAATAAGCGTCAGAGAAAATAAGAGGGTAATAAGCTGACGATATATATATATATATATAGATATATATATATA
>PDGT01000083.1:0-53414 GCA_003671415.1 Megathymus violae | reverse complement strand
CATTGAAATAATTTTATATGATTAATAGTAACGAGTAGAATTAATTGGGTTTTATTTGACAAAACTGTTTTGCGAATGCATTTATCAACTTGACAGATTAGGTTAGGTTACACATTACGAATGCACCCTCCCCTTGAACACGTTTCGGCTCAACGTAAGTTCGCCAACGCCTGCGTGTTTCATTACGGAAACGATCCATCCGTAACTTCCACAGCGGAATTATTTCACGTTAACCGTGTCGAAATACTTAGATATAATAATAATAACGAAGAAAATATTTTGTGACTATCATTATATCACGATTGGCTATTCTACATAATTATAAAGTGTTTAAGTATGTATGTACATATTAAAAGTAACGATTGAGAGTATTAAAACAAAACGCTCAAAGCGTTTCTAATATTAAACTCATTGATAATACAAAATATTGGGTATTAGAAAAATATACATATATCGATTATACATCAAATATAAACAACTTACAGATTAGTTGATTTTTACTTAATTACATAGTTATAAAACATTGTGTGAACTAATCGCACGCGTATATTTAATTATAGCAACCTTTTACAATACAGAGCAGTCATATACATCTTGAATGTAACGGTTTCCCTTTTTAAATATTGATTTAATAATTTCACCAACAGACTGATCGTTTGATTGAAAAACAGTGAGTACCCGTTACATTCAAAACGTGTAACATCTTGGACAACAAGATGATACCTACAATAAATCATTTTAAACATTTCATAATCAAGGCGACACATCCGGACTATTGGGTATCTGTCGTACTGTGTGTGATGCACGGCTGTAATCAACCAAATCGTACAATGACCCATCAAGCAATTATCTCGAAATTAATCTCAACACTCATTCATTTGAAAACAAATATGTTATTATATTTTAAGATTAAAAATTCCTGACTTCACTCGAAGAAAACGAATTGACATCGCCGATAGTTCGAACGATTTAAAAAACTTGAAACTAATTATCGACGAAGTGGGTTACGATTCGTTTTAGTAAAGGGTTCACTTTGCGAAATATTCGGTAGGTACACTGGACTAGAACTAGGGCACGCACATCTACATTAAAAATACACTGCTGAGCTGCTACGATCACACCGTCGTGCGCGCCCACCGGCGCCGGTCGCGCGTCGACTCGCGGTCGCGGTAGACGGCTACAGGTACACTGCAGCCCGTTACGTGTGACGTATGTATATATGTTGTGGACCAGTCTCGTTGTACGTGGCCTTACTTTAGGTTGACTTTATCGAGTGTGTGCGTAGAACGTAACGTCAAAGGTCACCGAGTGAACATTATTATTGGACTTCAAGTACATTTACAGCTAAATTAATATAAAATGTAAACCGCACGAAGCGATACACAAATCCATTCTCAACTCTTCTTGAATTACATTCGAAGTGAAACTTTTGATCGGAACGGACCGCGAGTGACGGCGGTCGTTACTTTGAAATGTTTCAAGATGTCACTATAATTGAACGAATTAAAGTTAAAACAATAATCAAGAGCTCAACTCGTCGTGTTCTACAGTTAATCTGAAGATACAATATTTAAAGATTTATTGTTTAAAGTGTAATGCATGCATAAATTAGAATGATTTTTAATTACGACATTTAACCATATTAAGTTGCATTATTAAATTTTGTTTTTAAATCATTATTTTCATTAGAGGACCGGACAATAATATGTAATGCCTAAAACTACAAATTGAAAGAATCTGTCCATCGCTTGTTGTGTGCAACATGTTTTATAATACTTTGGACTGGCCAGTATGGACCATCATTTCGATTATAGCAAAAATATCATCTAATTTATTAATATCAATACAAATAATCCTAACGATTCATTGACATATTTTTTACAAGTGTTTCAAGCAGCGAATAATATTACGATAAAATTTCTTAATTCTAAGTTTTCTTAGTTCTTCGACTATCATAATCCAGCTTAATTTAATGATAATAATGTGCGTCAGTTATCACTGATTACATATGTACTGGCTTCGCTTTGATGAACAATATTTACGTTCGTAAACAGCACCCGAAATAACTACTGATAGTTTTTATCAGGCGTTTTACAAACTCTTCACGTGAATCCTCGTCGTAAATCGATCTCTCTACTGGTGAAAACCGCATGAAAATTCGTACAGTAATTTTTACTATTATCGCGTCAAACGGACAATCAAGAGACAGAGAGACAATGGTTTAATATTATATAGGTGGTGGCACATTGAATTTACATTTTGTGATGTTATTTATGAAGAGTTAATCAAGTCCGCTTCTATTGTAGAGCGTCGTCTCTCTCACTCCAGCTGTGTGACGTTTTATCAGAGACATGTAAGACAGAGACGACGCGCTATGGAAGCTTATCATTCAACTCTTTCTAAAGCTCGATATGTGATATTGACTGACGGGTCCGCTATGTATGTCCCGTTTAAAATAAATTTCCTTTAATTTTTTAATTGCAGTGAAACTCATCAATAAATCCAAATATACACGACGTCGTATTTATTATAATCGAAATGAGCTGAAGCTACCTGAAGTAGTGCACGACAGCCATTTTAATTTTATTATCTTCTTTTTTTCAATGTAAGATCGAATTTATTGAAGTTAATTAAAGTTCAAAAAGTTATCAGATGTTAACCGAAGTAGTACGCCATGATGATCATCGGCGCGCTATCAACGAGATGCTCGCTTAACCACACTATAAACGCCAAAGTTAACTGAAGTTAACTCGAGAAACCCGACGATGGCTTAAGTTAACCAAAATAGTGCGTCATTACAGCCATGAGCGCAATGCCGGTGAGCAACGCGGCGAGGTGCTTGACCGACTCGAGGCGGTCCTCCTCGCGCAGCAGGTCCGGCAGCACCGTCACCAGCGCGATGTGCAAGAACCCGCCCGCCGTGAACGGAGCTATCCACGACGTCTTCGCCTCTGTACAACAACAACAATAAATTTAATAAACGCTATTATGCACACGCACGCATCACACGCACGTACGCACGCCCGCACGCACGTTGAATTCACGTGTAGTAATTGAATTGTTGTTACTTCATTTTATTTATATGTTTCAAAGTATTTGTAGTATTCCTTATAAAAAAAATTATACTCAGTTCACGAATAGTTTGAAATAATCTTTTAAAAATTCGATTCAAAGACAAATCATAACACAATATTAAGACAATGAAAAAAACATTATAAAGTTTTTTGTATTGTTTGTAAATGCGAGGTTTTCTTCGTAGTCTCAAAATGTACAGTTATTGTCAAGGTTATCATATCTACGTATTTAAAAAATAAAATTGTCACCGATCGCATTCCGAGCGCCGCTGCACACGACGGCCGTCATGGCGCCGATCAGACCAGCCGACGCCGTCGCCTGCCAATGTTACACACACAATGTTAAATTATTATTTTTACTAATACGTTTCCTGCTTCCTTGCACATCGGAGGATCAGTTAAGAGAAATATTCCGTTTTCTTCTTGGCTGATGCTTATAAAGTTCGTGTGCAGCGGCGACCACTTGTATATAACAAGTGGTCCATCTGTTTATAAATGGGGGAGTACTAACCAGTTGTGCTTTAGCCGCCTCCCACCTGGAGAACCCGCTCCTGAGCAGTATGGCGAAGTCGCCCACCTCGTGTGGGATTTCATGCACTGAAACAAACATACACGTTATTCGTGACCACTCGCGGTGGCCTATCACCGTTTCATTAATAACTAACTCAGTACGGTGTGTCTGTGGTCATTATACTACATGACAATTTTATTCACATCAAACTAGTCACTAACCACGTCACCTGTGAAGGCAAACACCGCTCGCACACACGTAAAAATACTCATGTGTGAAATATAAAATATTGAATTGTATTTTATATTGTAGGCTTTGATTTCTTTATTTTATATAAAGAATAGTGATTAACGTGCAAGACTACTGACCCATATATATGTATATAGTGCACATAGACGCGAGATTGCTGAATTTGGTCCCAGTACGGTTTTGCAAAACGGGACAAGGTGGGGGCCAGGTGAAATGAAATTAAATAATATTTATTCAAAGTTGGTTTTTACAAATACTTTTCGAACGTCAAACAACGGTATCGCTTCAATAAATCTCTAATGAAGTGGTGATGGTGGTGGTGATTTTGTTTTCCTACTCACAGTGACAGAAATTCAATCTTTCAGGCGGTCGGCCTGGTCAATCTTCAATGGTCCCCCCCAATGTCCCTAACGTTCCTGAAATCCAACAATTTGCGTCGTTTTTCTAGCGAAACTATTTCGAAATAATCTAAGCGTTCGTAATTCGTTTTAATAATTCAACAGAATCATCTTTTTTTGCACCACTTTCTTTCTACTTTCACCCTTTTCTCACCGTTGGGCCCGGGTCGATACACGGTAAGAACCTAATCCGCCACGCCCGTCCAATGTACATTGACAGACTTCACACTCCTTCGAGGATGTTATGGAGAATTGTCCGGTATGCAAGTTTTCTCACGATATTGTCCTTCACCGTGATCACTGATAATTAATTTGAATCCGAGTCTCCCGTGCGGGGGACCAACATTCAAACCCCCAGTCTCTTCACTGCTCTTGTACTCTAAGGCATGGACATCTCCTCGATGGACACATCAGCAATATATCAGCTGTTCCAGTGTGAAAGGCGTACTAGCTACATCGTCCAAAGTTTTAAAGCCGAAAGCATCAGTGTTGTCGACTGTTATCCAAAGACTCAAAACTGGGATTGACTGCTTAATGTAAAACTCGAATGAACGCTTCAATGCCTCGGAGGATGCATGGAGCCGTCAGTTCCGCTGTTGGATAACAGTATTAATCTACCGACTCCACCCAGTGCACTAACTCCTCCACTAGTCCACACTGGAGCAGCGTGGTGACGTACGCCTCCACAATTATAAGTAGTGAGTCGTGATCTACAACGGGCTAATTTAATCTTGGATTGAAACTAATATCTTGCTGTAGATACATTTCGTCCCCCACTTTATGTTCCGGGTCGAAATACTGTAAGCACCTCCATTGATTCGAACGTATAGGAGTAGCTACATCATATAAAAAATTATTTATTCCTTGTCTCAGTTAAGGGAAACATGGTGACGAGATTTTATTAAGTACAAAGAGAGGAGACCCATATGGGTTGTGCTGATGATGAAAAACAGTCCTCAAACCCTGGAAATTATCAGTTGAAATCATCATTACCCAGTATAGCGAAGGTGGTGAGCAGTCCGACTCGGAAACCCACGAGGAAGGAGCCGCCCACCGCCAGTCCGTGGGTAAAGTTGTCGATGGAATTCGCCATCAGGTTCAAGTACCCCGCCACCTGGGCAAAACAAAGTTACAGGTTATTATTGGATAATATAATAAATAACATTACTGGATATTATTGGGTAATAAAAAGTTGCTGGATGCCGCAGCGCAATACAACATTAACTCTAGTGGTTATTATCACAGAGCAATACAATACATTTTATGCTAATAACTTATATGCTAATAACTTAACATGTTGCGACTACTGGCAAGCGAGGAGTTCTGAATGTGGTCGAATTTTGGGCATGCAACTAAGATGGTACTCAGGGCATGTCTACAATAAATATAATGTTTTCTAGTATGATTTGAACAAATTGTAACATTTTGTTGGCTCAATGTAGTCCAATGAAATTAAATAAATCGTAGTGTACACGTTTGATTTTATGATGTAAGCGGTGATTTTATATCAAACGTAAACTCACATCTTTCTTTTCCACTTTCTCCTTGGTCGCCATGAGGGCCTTTTCCCGGGCCTCGCGTAAAAGGCACCTACCCATCCAGCGGTTGCCCTTGTTACAGCGCACGGTGCCGTTGCTGCTGGCTGAGGCACTGCAGCAGGACGCATCGCCTGGGGAACAACGATGGGTGTGACAATTTTCATACAGTACAATTGGGGGTAGAATTAGAATTTAATCGTAGAAAATGAGGTCTGGGGCGAGATTCTCCACGTGCAGGCGGGTGATAGCTTGCGTGGCTAGCTCAAGTAGCAGAATGTCACTGCTGCAGTTCCGAGAGGGGATAAAGCCTGTGCAGTACGTAAAAACTACGGAAAACAAAACCTCAACAAACCTTTGGTGTTGTTGTTGAACACGCAAGTGTCGTACAAGTCGCGCGCCGTTACAGTTCCGTTTGCCCCACAAATTCCTTCCCCGTTCTCTTTGCCCCTGATCTTTCTCTCCACTCGCAGGAGCTTCTCGATCTCCTCTATCTCTATCTGCTTTATGGAGCCGTTGGTCTTGGGTTCCTGCTCAGCGTCCCCTTCAGCCGCTGCGAAGAGTTTCTCCACTATGATGAACACAAGCATCCCAAACAGGCACCATAGGCCGCATTTCATTGAGACATGTTCGCCTTCTGCAAGTAGAAAGGATTAATAGTTAATTTGCAGTAACACAGTACAGCGGTGATAACGCACAATAATTTTACAATTTTCACCTTTTTCTTTCCTACTGAAGGTGATAGAACTACACAAATACTTTGCACTTATTTATGACTTGTATTTAGAAGCCAGTCAAATCAATGGTTATCAAATTTTAAATGTCTTATGTCCAATGATTATTAATCCATTTACATTACGATCCAGTTGAACTTTAATCTTTTAATACTGACCAAAGCAAACACGTTTGTAAATAAAGACACGAACAATAATACATTTTCAAATAACTAGTACTAGTCAAATTTGTTGCGCACATTTGTTGCCTGTGTCGCACACGGGACACCGCACTATGGAACCGATCGGTGTGTACCGTCTCAAAAATCTGTAACTTTTGTTCTGTTTGAAATAAATGAATGATTTTTTTTTCATATCATATTTAATATATAAGCTATAAAATAATAACACTAAAATGACACAAATATTTTATTGGAAATAAAAAAAATGATGAAAAAACAAGATACGCATATTTGCGAATTTTGATTCTTATTAATTTTGAAATATATAATTATTATTAAAATTTATAACGGGAACCGACAACTTCCTCATATATAACGGCTATTATATTTATAAAAGGCCCGTCGCTTCTCCAAATAGTTCTTTTGAGATAGTTTCAGATGGTTGCTTTAGGCTGGATATAAAAGGATCAGAAGTGTACAACAGAGCATGAAAAACATCTTCATTTGTCGCTGACCTAGAGCACTTTCTTGAGTGGCTTAATCTTAATTTCTTATAGTCCTTATTTCGCGACTCTTGGGCATCCTCAGCTAATTGACCAATAGACAGAATAGCAAAGTGTCTTATGATATTTTCTCCGTGTATTAATATCTTGTGAATTGAAGAAGGCATATAATAACAACTATATTTTTCTATATATAACTGAGCAGTATCTTTTGTATATTGACCAAATTTATCCGGATTGATAGGCATGTCTGATGCCAATGTCTGCAAAATTACATAGTCTTTTAATGAGATCTACGTTGACTCCAGTGATTTCTGAAGTGCAATGGTAACTCATGAAAAATCGACGAGCTGTATTGCCATCATTGCTATTTCCACTTCCTTGTCGAGGTTTGTCTTAGATCAGGACTATCAACAGATTTAATCATTAAAATACGAGCAACAGTGTGATCCATCCTGTAGCTTCACTTTAGCATAGATGTCAGTTATTTCAATACTTGAATATGGAGGATAACACATCTTTTTTGCATTACTTAATATTTGATAAGATGGCAAAATGTTGCACTTCTTCTGAATCAATCATGCTAAGAGCTAAGAACCGTAGTGAGACTTAGATAAATCTAAGTCTATATAAAGACTCAGAGCCTCATAAACCGAAAAAGAACTTACTGTTCCAGAGTCATGGAATACTTTTTCCTTGATTGTTTTTTTTCTTCTCTAGTCAAATTACGTATCATGGTTACAAGAGAAGCTTCTTCTGATTCCCCTTGCGATCTAAGCTCTTGTACGTAAGCATTGTGCACTTGTTCAAATCCGTATTCTTGAACTAACTCCATGTTCTTACGTTTTTTAGACTTATCTGATAAGTCTTCATATGACTTCGATGGACGACCACGTTCGGGTTCTCCTGACGCTGTTGATGGGGAGTTCGAAGTTGTTGCTTCATTAAATATTACCTTCGATTGGGTATCTAGCCAAGATGAATTATTTCTGTAGAATCTGCCTTTTGTTCTATTACCTTTAGCCCATCGGTCGTTGAAGCTTGATAAAAGTAATCTTTGAATACATTCCAAGACCTGTTGACTTTTCGAAGGAGATAAACTGTAATTTTCTTCTAAATATCTTTGAATATTTTCAGACTTCGTTCCGTTGTTGATAAAAAAGGTACACAGGTCTCGACGTGGAACAGCAAATTCACTCATTTTGTAAAATATTGTGTTTAGAATACGTTTTTACTATAATTGATGGTATTTTGTAAACTGTAACGTATGACACGAAATTCAAGGTATTTATAATTAGGCCGAAAATGTGGCGGGTGCAAGATTGATAACAATATTGCACCCGAGAATAGTTACTTATTCTCACTATGATAATTTAACCAATATCGAATGTGGTCAGAATTTATAACATTATAATTATTTATCAATTATGGATAGTTGATAAACTTTATTTAGGACAATAATAAAACGCATGTAGGTATATTTCAAGACTATTTTTTTTTGCATCAAATAAATCTAAAAATATCGAAAATAAATTAGTAAAACGTATTTTAGCTCAAATTTTGTGAAAAATCATAAAAGTATATATTTATAATTACATATTGATTTTTTTCTAATTCGCGATTTACACCAATGCACACATATCTATGCTTTATCTAAAAGTGGGCAAATTCGGGCAAAATTTCTCGATTGCTTTTTATTGTTAACTAAATACTGAATCGAATGAGATAAAAATCTCAACATAAGGAAACGTAGGTAACTCTCAAAAGTCTATTCAAAGTTTTTAAAACTGTTTTTTTTTAGTATTGAGAAAATAATTTTTATCTGAATATTCAAGTACATTTGATCATTTTTATTAATTTATATGAAAAGTTGTTTAAATTACCTTTTCAATAATATACAACACATATACTTTTGTTTTATAACCGATTCGGAATCGAAATCGTAAAATGTCCTTTCTCTGCATTACGTAGCGATGTCATTTCGACTTACGACTTCAAGTTCAAGTTTTGAATGTAAATAATACGTATGTATACATATTTTATGTATTTCCAAGTCCTTTTACTATCTATTTATGCATAAATTTCAAAATTATAGTTGTAATTATACTTTTACAAAATGCATTTTTGAGACGATATGGTCGGATCGGTCCCATAGTGCACCGGCCCGAACACATCTTAGTTCTTGGTATAGTGGTTATAAAAAAAAAGTTGCCGTTACAGGACACGTTAACCACGGGTGCCGTGGGGATACACCGTGTAGGTAACAAAATATCAACTTAGAGTAAATAAAGATACATCTATTAATGTAACATCTTATGGGAGCCTCAGTTGATTAAGCAACAACAATACGAACGAACAAAAGTAACAAGAACACGTGACTTTGTAGCGTTTTGTTTAATTCAATTGATAAAACAAAAGATCTTCACGTTTTTACACAAAGAGATATCATCAACCGTGGAAATTATGTTGACAGTCATACAGTTTGAGTATTGACAGAAAGATACATTTATCAATGTTAGCATTTGTCGCGCGACTGATTGACGTGCGCACTGAAATATCAGACACCGTGGAGCTTGTCCACTGCACGTTCCGCGTGCGACCCTTTCTCTCATGTCAACAACTCTGCAACTGCACCATCGCACAAACTGAATGCCTATGGTGTAAGTCTCATTTAAGGTCACCTTTGTAGACTGAATAAATGTTGCTTATATAATATTTAGTATAAAACGAAGTTTCTGTCTGTTTCTCTGTCTGATTCTGACGCGCAATATTTTGAACTAAAGCCATGCAGTTGAGAGCATGTTTTACTTTGAAAGTCTTAGTTGATTCGAATTAACAAGGGATTACTGAAGTCTTACCGGGGAAGTCACTGGCAAAATTTAAGTACTTACATATATAAAATTGATTATTTCTACAGATGTATTTACTCAAATGTGCGTTTGGTTAACGACGGGGACGAACACATTTGTGAGAAAGAGTGCGAAATACTCATGGTTGATAATAAGCGTTTGTAGGTTTTGTTGATTGTGTTGTGTATATTTCAATAAATATATATAATAATTTAAATATAAGCCATGTGCTCGATGGCACTTACCACCATCCGTATCTATATTATATTATTCTCAAAGTCGTCCGTTACTTATTACAGATATATAGACAATAGTTTCTATCAGTCATCTCCTTTATAACTGAACACCTGAGCAAAGATTAATTTTTCAACCCCCACCACTTCAGTGCGTTGCCTGTCAGCCGTTGTTAAAATGTTTATTACGATGATTATTTCTATACGCAAACACACACACACATGACAAATACGTTACACACACACACACGCGCACATTTACAAAGGTGAAGAGTTCTCGTGTCGGTACTGAAAGAACCGACGCCTTCGTGTTTGGCCGCGCACCTTTGTATTTATAGTCCGACTATGAGTCGGGCGCGACTATTTTTGAATTGACGATCGTTTGTAAATGCGCAGGAAATGGAAGGAATGGGTAAATTTGAGTCGGGACTGTTACGGATTTAAAATAGAACTGCGACCATGCGGACGATTATAGGAGGATTCAGAATCTGTTAGGGTTGCACATGAGCTGCAGAATTACTTAGTCGGTTCCTTCAGCTTATTAGCGGCCCACTGAAGACATATACGAATCTATGGTCATAATTGTGCTTCGACTAGTATCAATATGTACCTACCTATGTTCTCGTTCGAAACATAAGTGCTCATGAAATTTTATCATAAAATCACCCATCAAACCAACCGAAGTTACTAATAAACACGTCTTATCTCTTACGGTTCACAAGCCGTCGGGCTATGACCTCTTCGGCACTCAGGTGGAGCTATTTTCATCTCTATCAATCTGCTATCTATATCTCTATCAAGGTACTTTGTTATTTATTGTAAACTTTTGTCAATTCGCCTATTATTACCAATAGAAACAAACAATTAAAACGCTATCTACACGTGTCTTCCCTTTCGTGACTAACAACAATCAATATTTCAACTAAGCATTGTTTACATTTTTTTCCAACACTGTACATACTTGGAACTCAATACCTCGTAGTGATATGAAATGAATAGTATATGAGTATATTATTATTCAAATAACAACTATAATGCGTTGTAATAAAGTTGAAGTTGTTATGTTGATAAGTCGCTGATATTGGCGACACAAAACCTCAACGTATTAATTATAGCATTGAGTATGAATCGAATGAGGAAAATGAGCCATTCGGCTTAACAATGACAATGAGTTTAAAGTATGATGACATGTAGATAATACTCGCGATAACGGCGATAAGAGTTCGACTACACTTCATCCTTATATTGCCACCATTGGTTTGTCTGTCTGTGACCGTTTGAGTTCTGACTTGACTGACAGTGGGTATGATCGATATGTGACGTACGATATTACTATAGTTTTGGCAATGAGAGTGGGAAGCTTTCTCGTTGAGCAATTTTAAATATTTTTAAATTATTTTCTGGATATGTAATACATTAAAATCAGTAATACAATGTAAAGTTGACTTATTTTTAAAAATACAATGTTAATATTTATGTTGAATGTTAGTTATTTGAAATTAATAAGCATTATTTAACAATTATTAAACATTACAATAGTACAAATAAACCAGTTGACGACATATCGTTGTATGCAACATATACGGATCGTATCATAGCTATGAACCAATGACCTGACTAAACAAATATATTGTACGAATAATTACCTCAATTACTCATGACATTGAATGTTTACTAACGTACGTAACAACAATTAAATATACAGGGGATTGGAAATATGTCAGCAATCCGTCAGGGGGTTTAGGGGAGGTGATTTGGAATCCAATTACCTCTTGTGACCCCTAGGCAAATAACAACCATTTTCGAGTATTTTATATTTTGTTTTTTTTCAAGAATGTGCGAAATTCAACTTTGAAATGCATTGGTGTTTTTTTTCTTAATTTTCAATGTGCCAACATGTTTCAAGTCACCTTTCATAACAGCCTCATACAATTCGAATCGTTCCAGTTTCGTCATTGGCTACTAAACAGCATCTCCGTATACCTCGCGGCTTAATCTCAATAAATTCTTATCAATAAACTCGTAAACATAAAACAATACGAATAATAACTGATAAGACAGAGCTTATTAAAGTTGAAAGTTGTTTATATAAACAAAGTGATACTTATATTAAATTTTTCCTGTTTTGTTGTACACTCACCAACGACAACAAAGAGTCGCCACTTCCTTAGCAACGAGCCGTGAGAACTGAGAACCTCCCTCGACATAGGAAGTTATTATACAAACAAACACTCACAACAGCCTTTACTAGCTAACAACGACAAACACAAAGATAGTGATTTTTATTTATAGTAGAAAATGTTTGTTATAAGTAACGAATCGATGACATAATTATGACATGGGATGTCATTTGTCACATTAGTAGGGATTATGTTTGGAAGTTTTAGAATTTGGTCGGCGCTAACAAAATTACAAGAGGGTCTACCTTTCGAACGAAACATTTATATTCCGACTGTCCTTGTGGCGGTGAATACGAGTTTGGTCAAGTGATGAGGGGTGAACGGGAATGCGGTATACTTTCAATGAGAGCTTCCGTGTCAGTTGAGATCGTGGGATTGCGGTCATTACACCTTTGTCGGATGAGGATTGCTAGGTTCTATTTAAATTTCGGAAAATAAAACACCTCGTAGATTATCTTCAAATGTGCACTCAAGACGTAAACTGGTGCTCATGATTACGGATCTCGAATAGATATGCAACTAATTGAACCTACCCCCATCGTCGAGAAAAACACCATTTTATCACATTAAACCCGTTATTAATGATTTCTTTAGTGTTCATATTCTTAATTTTTTTACTTCTATTTATTAAAAAAATCTTATACATTGAACAAATGAGCAATTCTTTTGTGTGTGTATATGTAAATTTATTTCGTCTATCTTGGAAACGGCTCTTACGACTGTGATTAAACTTTGTATTTAGACTACATTTTGTTTCTTAGGATTTATCTTTACAGTCGTTTTCTGACAAAAAACGCGATTTTACATAGAAAATACATTTTTTCATACCTATTTATTAGAGACCGCCATCTCCGTAACCTTTTGTGAATAGGTTTAATAATTATTTGGAATTATTTCCGATGGATGATAACTTACCGATAACCGGTAAGTTTTGTGAGATGGCGCTATATGACATTATCCGAATACGTTCAATTAATTTAAACCGGTGGTTTGTGTCTAAACAAGTTCTCCGAAAAAACACGATTTTACATAAAAGAAAAAACCGTCGAGCGGAGCTCAGTGTCTCAGGTACTTATTATGTAACGTAGTTTAAGCCATTCCCTTAGAATATTATCTACTTCTCAATAACTGGTATGTGTGTGGCTTACAAAGTATAATGGTTCAGTTTGGTCTATTGCGTTCAGAATAATATCTAACGTACAGTTCTATTCAAACGTTTGAATTACAAACACCATGTTAAATACTTTGTTTAAATATATATATATATATATATATATATATTATAACTAGCGGAACCATCAGACCTTGTCCTGTATGTACGTAAACATAATTAGGTATAGAGTTGAATACAGGCAGACAGATATACAGCAGAATTGTATCTATGAAGACTACTGGTAAATTGGCAACCCTTATTCTCGGTTTCATTGACATAGCAGAGTACCTATAGCTACTGTTGGTAAATAATGGTTATTATTGTAAATACACTCATCAAAAGTCTAAGCAACATGCATCATGTTACAAATTTTACAAATTATATTAATTAATTAATATATATTTTCTTACTAAAGGTAGGTAACTTTATTTGGCGCTAATAACACACTGACTGGTTGTAAAAAAACTTTTCGATTATGTTTTATTTTAATAAAGTTAAAAGCGAATGCATTCGATTATTAACTTCAAAAGTTATCTACAAAATGGAACTGTGAGACATTGTTTACGTCATGGACTGACGTCATTTGACCGCAGAGGAGAGCAAAGACCTGTGGAGATGTTGTAAGCGGGAAGAAATCAATATAAGGTATCTCGGCATTTTTGTGTTAAGAACGGAGCAGAAGCGTTATTTGCCGTCCTTGGCAGCGTTACACAAACAGAGGAGATCCCACCGAGCAGCGCGCAGGGTGACTCGACTCGACGAGTCCGATACACACTGCTAACTGCAACAAGTCAGCCGATGTTAACCTTCCGAGAGATAAGTTGGTGCTGTTGTTAGCCTCCAAATCTAGCTCGCGTGGGACATGCTCCAGAGTGTTTTTTGAGAGATTTGCTAAAATTCTATTGGCAGCGATTGCCACTGGAAAACACAAACAGACTTATCGATTCTGTCAATATTCGGTGCCGACAAGTTTTGAACAACAGAGCAGGCCACACTTTGTATTAAATTACTTAATTAACTTCTTCGACAATAAATTTATTTTGTGTACTAATTAAATTTTGTTTTTAAAAACTCTAGTTGTTTAGGTACCTTAGTTTGTACTACGTATGACACAGTACACTTAATATTGTTAATTCATGTTATTAATATTTTACATCAATAATATACTGAAATAATTATTTAAATAACAAAATATAAACGTTATAATGTGCAAAACCATTCTAAAATTCCAAGTAGTACATTTTGCTTAGACTTTTTTGATGTGTGTCTATAATATTGTTACCTTTAGTATTCGCGAGATCATGCTGCCATGCTTCAGGCAGTAAGTGAAGGAATACGTCCCCTAGAAGACCGCCCACTGCGAAGCTCAACAGTATCCTGAGGGTTGCTGCGCCAGCTAGAACAAGGAAATACTTAGTTGAGTCAATTGTAACGTAAAAGTTGACATTTTATGATTTAATTTGTTTAAAGATATCATAAATGAAGTCGTACTAAAAATAAATGACGAGTTAATTATGTCAATTGTGATATATGTGTTACCATTTTGGTAGCTATTTGTAGATTTTAACTTAAAGGCAAAATTTTTGGGAAAGCATAAGTTGCTAGGTCAACAGCAGAATACACCTATCAACAAAGGTTTATTTTGAGATATGTAAAAAGCGTTTGATTGTATTGATCCCAAAGTATTACTGCTTTAACTTCGATATTACCGTGGACAAAACGCTTCACTCAATTCGATACCATTCTATGTTTGGTAGAATATAAAAAAAGGTAGTATACACTATGCGAAATCATCGGTATAATAAACTGTTCTGAGTGTGCCCCTGGGCGCGGTCTTGGGTCCTTTTTATATTAACTATTTACTGACATACATGTTGATTAAAAACGATAAATTATTTAAACGTGTATTATCTTTTGTATCACAGAATATGGTTTAAGATTTTGATTTGATTTGCCTAGTGATTGGTAAATGTAATCCGGTTGTAATATAATAAAATGCAATAAATTACGAGCTAATAGAATTGAGTTACAGCGATAAAATCGATATCAAATATATTAGCTTGCGATATAAATTTATGATAGGTAATTACGATAGGAAAGCATTGATGATTTGTAATTCCTCTATTTAAACAGATTATTTATTGTTATGTAAAAGAGAGCACAAACTTCAGCTGGTTTGACGTGTATGGACACACTACATACAGGAAATATGCCAATCTTAACGATTTGTGACCAGTTAAAAGTTCATAATAGTAGTAGTTATTACATTTTTCTGCTTCCATACACAAAATCGCTGGTTTAACAGTAAATCAAATAACTTCGAAACTAAGCGCGTGCGCGATACGAAGACGTAAAGAATACAAATTTATTGTACCGAAATAAATTAACATTAGAAAACCATATGGGGTGAAAGCAGTTTGCGGTTTTATCGCTAAGAACAGACTTCCAGACAACCAAAGATAGAGGAATTATATCTAGTATAATAATCGCGGGTACGAGGTGCACAAATTACTTGAAAAATTCCATGGACCAAATTATATCTATCACCTGTTTCATGTCATGTGTATCATTTCTGTTCGAACAGGTTTAATGTCTACAGCTATTGTGCGTCGTGGTGGTAAGGTTTATTATTTGCCTGGCTAGCTACCTCCAAAAACTAACGCCTTTTGGTTGCGTAGTCTGGGAGAGTATTAGGTATTAATATTTTTCTAGTAGTGATTTCTTCAATAAGTTTCCATTATAGTAAATCTCATACCAGTTCTGATGCTTTCAGAGACATATAGTAATTCGCAGTCCATTGGTTAAGAACCACTCCACTACGACAGTTAAAAAACAAACAAAATCCATGAGGCATCTCTTATACTAGACAAAGATTTGATATCACAGTATCTGCAGATATCCCGTTTTGCTAACGGCATGTCCCATCTAGGAATTTTCAAATATAACTCTAACCAGTGAGCTTTGGTGAAGTGATTTTAAAAAATGAAATACGTACACGGTGATATAATAATTATATAACGACATCCCACTTGTGAAACTCGTATTCATTATTATCTTCGATAATTTTCGTCTCCCTGTAAGAACATTATAATGATAAACCGAAATAAAATTGCAAGTTCACAATTCGAGAGATCATAATCGCACAATCAGTGAGTGTCGTCAGGCACGTATTTATCGTGTCCTTATGAGAATGTCATATGGTTCTCTATCGGGCCATCGAGAGCATTGCCTTTCAAGTATACTGATAACGGAGTGAAGATAAGATGGGATAGCGTATTGATGTAAAAGAAACATCTAACAATAAAATGAAAATTATTTTTTTCTCCATGTTACTTAAATAATGTTAAAAACCAAATCAACCAAAACGGATTAAGTACAGGCACTAAATATTCTGTGTATTATGGTATTTTTGAAATCTTGTTTATTTTATTATCATTCATGTACATTTATTACTTGACATTTAAATCGCACTTCCTTTTTTACACTCTTCTAATTCTCTTTATGTAATTTTACCATACATCCATAAGGTTGTCTGAAAGAAATTGCTTTTCTGATCGCTCGAAAGAAGTATTTTGTAGTGTGTGCTTAAAACCTGCCTGTTGTCCTATTTCTGGGGTAAAACAAACAATTAACTTAAACATGATATATGGAAATGAAAAAGCAGTCCCATTGCTTTATTAGCGATTTCTTTCCAACCTTCTTATAACTAATAAAATCGTCTTGCACTAGTTGCTGTGTTATCCGACTAGGTGTTTTAGTTTTTACCCGAAATTAACTTATTACTGGACCGATTTTTGTGTTCCATATATTTATTTGATGTAACGACATGAAAAGCAATTAATGATTTATTTATAAATCTATGAAGATACGAAGGTACAAAGTAAGTACTCCATCCCATTGAGACTTCTATTTGGTAATTAAGAATGTATATTATATGTGGAATATAGTGGATTTCGTTTATTACGACCTTGGCTATAGCAACAATTGTTCTGTAGCGACGTTAAATCTAAGTCCCTTGAATTTAGAGCATACTTAATTACAGTTTTCATATGCCTATAACGACTTCGAATGTAACGCTAAGTTCGGGTGTAGCGACTGTTTTTAACCAGTGATTTGTGACAAATTCCTAGAAATCCCATGCACGTGTTACGACGGCAGTTCTGTTGGCTTTCTTATCTTATGTTTACATCCGCACAGATGATCAGCAATTATGGTGACCTTTGGTTTATGGTTATTAGCTAGGGAACCGTAATACGCAGGTAAGCGTGTACGTTTCGGAGTTAAAATGATTCAGTTACAAAGTGATATTTTGAGTGGCAACACTGTGTTTAGACTTTTGAACAAGTATGGCTCCTAGACGCTCATTCACTGTTAAAGAAAAGGCGGAAATCATTTCAAAATTGAAAAATGGTGAATACAATAGCAATTTGTGCAAAGAATACAAAGTTTCCTATTCAACAAATACAAATGCAAATACTTTCAATAATAAATGAATGTAACTAAACTGTGTGTGTCTGTATACCTTTACCTATGCCTGTTACGACTCCCGGATATAATGACGAAATTACGCGGTCCCTTCAATGTCGTTATATCCGAAATCCACTGTATATATAAATTTAGGTGATCTCCTTGTTTTTTCACTCGTTTTTTCACTTACAATCGTAGATAGATAGGTCCATCATCTTATTAACCTACATTTAGTATGTGAATTGATATTGTATCTATTCTACATCTGTCATACAGGGTGTTCTATTACTGACTCCAGTCTCTCACGATAGAACTATTTACATTTGTATATCAAAGTAATTCTGTTTTTGTAAACAGAAAATAAAATATTATTTACTTGCAACCAGCAGCGCCAACGCAGCAGGTTTGCCTCTACCACTGATAACCCTTGCACATTGTTTTATCTTATAAACCAAGCAGCTCACCCACTGACCCGGTTTACTGCGATGCTTATATTACACACGGGCCGATATATCCCGTCTGGATTCCAAACGTTTTTGTTTTAGTCACATTCCACAGGGCCGGTTTAAGGATTAATGTCTACTCGCTACACGGTTCCTTTATCACGTTATATAATTACTGTTCTAAACGATGTGATGAATTATGTCTAGCAATGTGAGGGATATACATATGTATCATTATCCATTGCTATACGCATATCCTTAATTATTTTATCTACTCCCATGCTTGAAAATCCTCTATAAAAGATTCTGAAACAGTCAGTTTACTGTTGACATTACATAAATAACAGTAACAGTTGCATAAATAACTATTAACGCAATGACCGTACTGTGACCTAAATGAAACCCTGATTGAAGAGAAGATAGAAGGGATGAGGAAGATAAGAAGTTGAAAAGGGAGAGATGTCGATGGATGATATCCTCCATAAATTGTGAGAGAAAAGGAAGCATCGGGTAGAAATGGAACAGGGAAGATGGATTAGTAAACTTAGGTAAAGAATAATGGTCGCCTGTTTCCAGGCTGACGGAAAAGAAGAGTAAAATCTACGCTTTGCTTTGTGTCGGCGAACCATCAGTTCTCTGATATTAAGTGTAAGACATGGTGCTCGATTTCATTTTATTTTAACCCATTTGATGGAGATATATTTGTTGTACACAATTTAAACAACTGTATTAAATCTTCTGACTTTTTCATACAGATAGTGCTAAGAAAAAGAGATCCCACCAATATCGACCTTCAGAGCCTCCGAATCCCTTATAATCTCTATGTGGAGAATAAAGGGAAATCGTGTGTGGCAGATAATGCGAGAATATGAAAATCGAAAGAAGACAGCAAACTCAATAGTTTATTAATAGACTAATAATAATTTAATTTTGGACTTAACAGAGTGGCAATCATTTTTTAAAAGTCATGTGTTTAAGTCTCCCATCTGATAATATGTTCATAAATCGGTCTGAAATCGTTAAGGAGATTCTCTAACGCCTCAAACTACATTTCTAGAAATAGAAACTCCGCAGACCCGGAATAACGTGAACGGAATTGAAGATAATTCGACATGGAATGTTATGTTCGAGATAAATTTAAACTCCTCCAGAGCTTTTGTAAATTTTATTATTTCGAACAAGAACACAACCAGGTAATTTAATTGAGTTGACGGTACTGAAGGTTAAAGAAGAGACTCCGAGGCGAGTAAAGCATCGAGATTTGCACAGTTTATGGATACCAGACGTAATGGCTAGGAACACTCTGAACATTTATGTTGGCAACGTTAAACAATTTGGGTAGGTGGCGTGGAAAGATGATCACACAGGTTCAGCGAGGTAGAATGCTCACTAGTAGCACTGAGATAATTTGCTGATGACCTACATGAGAATAAACTACTTTCAAAAACTAATTCTCAAAAAAGGGGTTCTTCAAAAAAGGTGTAAAAGGAGCTCTCCTTCAAGGCCGGCGTTGCATTGGCGATTCCCCTGGTGTTGCCCTTGTCAATAGGCGACGGTGACCACTTACCATCAGATGGCCCGTCCGCTTTTACGTCGGCTCTTCAAGCCATAAAAAAAAATTGCATTGTCCATACTTAGTGTAATCTAGAGTAATAAATAAAATTGGAGTGTCTGTTTGTAATATTAAAACAACCGCTTTTTACTACATGCATATGACTGTATACGCTACATATACCAAAATAACATTTTTTACAATTTTTGTCTGTCTGTCTGTTTGTTCCGGCTAATCTCTTGAAACGGCTGGACCGATTTTGACGGGACTTTCACTGGCAGGTAGCTGATGTAATAAGGAGTAACTTAGGCTACTTTTATTTCTACTAAATAACTTTTTTGTTAAATTCCACGCGGACGATGTCGCGGGCACAGCTACATAAATATAATTATACGATTTAACTTACATTTTTAATTCATAGAACTAAGAAAACAATGTCTTTAACCGTTAAAATGAGGTAAGCGTGAAATCTATAAAACGTCTGGTAATAAGTTGAATAATAATAATTTGATGATCGCAGTAATATCGATAACTATGCACATGTCATGTCCCACGACGCTGCTGAATCTCTGTGTAAGCCTTCCTTAAATCCTTTTTGATATAATCGCAATTCATGAGATAGCGTTGAATTTAACGATTATCTGTAAGAGAATCGCGCTCGCTTTGTACGATCCCTTTGTGGTGTAAATATTACTAATGTTCAAAACTGAACTGGCCGTTTAAACCCATATGCATACGTTTCATGTTACTCGCGATAAATATCTCGTCAACTTAAGTTACTTTCTTTGTCGTGAATTATTTAATTATATGAGAGGTATCGTTGATTATCCATATTTATTTATGAGAAACATTATAATTATATATAGTATTGTTTCATTTCCTCGTTATAGACGTTATATTCTTGTGGATTTGTGTGCGGGTTTGTGTGTCCGGAAATAATTTTCTGATAATCTTGATTTGAAAAAACCAACTGATTTCGCAAACTAATGCATGACATGCAAAAATATATCATCACAAAGACTCATGAACTAAAAAACAAACGATTAACTGTTACATAATTGTCTGCCCCGGCCGGGGTCGAATCCGAGACCGCTCGTTCGGCCGGCAGCATAACTACCGGCTGGTTACGGGGTTGTCATTCATACGGATTGAAATGCTCATTAGTCAGAGAGCTCCAACCAAATTTTTAAACCAAAATACAGAATACTGGCAACTTGCACGGAACACGGTACATTCGTAGGATCATCAAATTATTTGCATTAACATTAGCAAAGGGTATGTGAACAACTTCATAATCCATATATGTATGTAGTATATCTGCAACGTTGTTTACTCCGTGTGATAATAGATTGTTAATATATTTGAAATTACACAAGCAATCAAACCAAAATGTAAAATGTTAAATACATATGTAGCTTTGCCGTCATAATAACGTTTCTAGGTATTGTACGCGACAAGGCATGAAAATAATTAAAAAGTTAATTGAATTCCAACAGTTTTTGGTTTTATTAATTTTAAAAATCGTATTGTTTTCATATTATCATACGAGCCCTGTAGATAGCAAATTTTTTTACATCCAGGGTTCACTTGTTAAATTAATTTGAATTTAAATATTAATATAATGTAATGGTATTGTATTGGAATTAGAGATATAAGGGAATTGTATTGGAAATATAAGGGACTGGCTGCAGGTTAAAAGCACAGATAAGCCAGTTTATATGACTGCTGATAAAGAGATGTATCGACAAATGGTCGCCAACCTCTTTGATGGAGATGGCACGTGAAGAAGAAGAATAGTGTAATTAATAATATAATGTAATTGTATTGTTTGACGTGAGAATGATACTATAATTATATTGATATGATTGACACATTCAAAGCAGAGAATTAAATAAACTGACAATATTTTTCATTTTATAATTCAAATTTCGATGAAAAATATAATGATATATCAGTATACGTAATACATTTATATACTTCATTTTTCATAACTTTTATTGCTGTTTTCTATGTATGTATGTATGTATGTATACTTACAACACAGTTTAAAGAACTCTAAGACAGAATTATATAGTACCGTGCGCGCGAGGTGAGATGCAATCCTGAACATCTAACAGTATTTAGGGAAAAGCGTTCAGAGTTAGTTATTTATTATTTATGACCTCCTAGCTCAGTTGGTAGTGATCGGAGCCCGGTTTCGATTCCCGTTTGACAGAGATTTAAATGACTGATAAATGTTTGTTCTCGAGTCGTGGGTATTTTCGACGTCTTATTTGCGTGTGTCCATGCCACCCGCGCCATAGAGAACTCTTGTTAAAATTCTAGTTTATGAACACTAGCAGATTTGTCAATGTTTTTTTTTACATAGAATATAACTTATTCTTTCAACAATTGACAACAATCCCACCTGATGGCAAGTGGTGATGAAGTCAAGATGTTGAACGCAATAACTTATAATAGCTTATTCACTCTCCTCTTGAAGACTCCCACATTGTAAGAAAGCGAGAACATCGACACGGGCAAGTTATTCCAGTCCTATGCAGTGCGCACAATGAATGACGACGCAAACCGCGCCGTCCGTACAGGTGGTACATTAATTACCTAAGGATGGATACCCGCTGTACGTATGTTAGGCCGATTCTGAACATGAACCTTTGTTTTTAATATTTACATAATTCTGTAACCCAAATAAGACGACAAAATTACACGTATATGTTGTTTCACATGCTCTTTGTATCGTGTACACGTGTATATATTTCTTGTGCGCGTGTGTACACGTCGACGGGATATATCGTATAAAATGTAGACATTAAAAATAGCATCTTCGATTTATCAGCGGGACAATTAAACTGACTACGATGTGTTTGCCTCGTGTTTAATTGAGATCACAGTGTGAAGTCGCGTCTGTTCTTATTACAATTATAATCATACAATAAACGGTGAAAAATTGTATATGTTGTCTCAGATAAATAATTACTATTATTGTATTTAGTTGTAATTAATGATCGTGGTACTTCTAAAAATTAAAATTTACTGTGACAGATAAAAAAATATATTGATTATTTTACATATTTCATTTGAACCCTTATGGGTAAAATTTTAAGAACCAGGTGTATTCACATTGTTATTTAGTATTCAAATAAAAAAAACTAAACATGTACAAGCAGAAAAGTGATACACACAATCATGAAACAAGAAATAGGCTAATTTGGTTACGTCTTCATATAGCCTTCAAAAGGTTCAGCATTCTTTTATGGGTTTGGACTTCGTTTTTGCAATAAGATTCTCGAGTTGATATGTAATTTCCCTATTGGAACTTTTATGAGACGTGTTAAAGCACAGCTTGAAGGTAAAGGATATTGTGGTACAGAAAAGCTCCTTGAAATAGTAGTGGCAGAACCAATTCCCTGCAGATTCAAAATTACTTTATAATTCTAGTATATTGATTTTAAAGATTGTTGTTGGGTTTCTTTCGCCATTTGTTCTCCTCATTGTAAAAGCATCTTATTGAAATGGTAGTAGAAGCAAAAAATTACGAACTAACCTTTAAATGTATGTTTATACACATATATACATAAATAATATGAATATACAGTAACCAGTATGTAGCGGTGAGACTTAATACAAAGGGATTGGAATAGGAGCATTATCTTGTTCTCAAAGTACATTTAGTTATCTCTCCATCACAGCTGTCTTATTTGATATTTATTCACTGAACTGAAAAATTGCATTGTGATATAGATTACAATAGTGTAATGATGATTCACTTTCTAAGTGAGAATTTGTCTTCAAACACATTATTGTATTATTTTATGGGAAACAGACTTTTTATTTATTTTTATTAGGTGATAATATACCTCTTTTATATTATATGTTATTTAGCTATCATAAAGTTATTCATTTATAGATAGATTTTAGTTTCTTTGATTTGATATTCCCTCTTTGATTTTGGATTTGTAAACATGTCAGGGTGATACCCCATTAAGGACTTGTTAGTTGACAAAGCTGCTTAAATGCAAAAGCTTTATTTTATTCTAAAAAGCTATTTGTGTTACACACTAAATGTCTTGAAAGGCACATTTAAGACTTTTTGTTTTTCCATATAATGAGGCACATTTTTTTAATAATTTCATTACTTATGCATTTTATTTTGTTCACTATCAGAATATAAAGTGCAGGTTTCACAGAAAAAAAATATTCAGTAAATCAGAGTAGATAGAAGTTTCAATCCACCAATCCTCTCCTACCAGCTCTATTAGATGACTTAAAGTCCACATTTTACATAACATTTTTTTGTATTCCTCTCTTAAATATGTTGTTTCATCCACCTTTTTCACAAAGAAATTAAACAAAAATCATCTTACTTCCAACAAGATGTGTTATCAGCAAAACAATGTAGCATTTATTTATCATCCAGTCTCCTTAATAATAATATTGTCTGAAACACTTTTTCCAATAAATATTAATGTTTTTTGTATAAACTATAAATATACAGTACCTTATAATTTCGTAATGTTAAATAGATAAGTAAAATATCTAAATTATCTCAATATCTATTAGAAATCATTCAAGTGTTCACACTTTGTTGGGCAATCTTCTTGCAATCATTTCACAACTAGTTTGTGATTGTGTTCAGAGCACTAGAATAACTGTAAAAATAAACTTTCTTTCAGTATTATAAGACTTCATTTTATTAACTTAACAGTAAAGGGATAAGAGTCCGAATATTTTTTACACTTTTAAGGTATTTTGTGTTCTGTTGAACAAAGCAGGAATCCACAACCCTATCGTAAATGGTGACCAGGAACCTTATCAAAACATTGCTGGCTGAGAAGGCAGGGAATTTACTTATTAATTGGAAACTTGGCAATAAAACATGTCAATAACAATTTCATAATTTAATTTATGATATTATTGCACAAGTGGATTTATAAAATACCTAAATGAATAAATGATGCTGGATTAAAAAAGTTTGAAAGACTTTATGAGCATTTAAAAGTAGTGTAAAGACTAAATTGAATCCCACAGAGCCCAATGACCTCCAAACAATAGCTTAGTATCATTATACAATTTGCAGGACACGTACAGAAGATTGTTGTGGATATTATTCTTATTTTTCAAAGCTTTGTAAATTATTATACATCGGAATTTTGAAGCTTACAATTTGCTAATTTTGTTCTATTACAAAAGTCATTTGTAAAATTAAAAATACATCCAAGCATCAAATTAAATGTTAAGCAAGTCTTGTTATTTTTTTAACTTTCAACAAAATCGAAGTCTAATCGACTAGTTATAACAGCCTATCACTGTATTTGTATTATTTACTTGACGCGAGATTGTTATAGCTAATTAAATTGTTTGTTTTTTTTAATTTACTTTATATATTGCAATCTATTTACATATACAGTTTACAGAATGGTCGAGTGTTGTTATAACATTTTATAAGCAATAAAAACTAGCATGTATAAAAAACAACTAAGACAAAAGGTGATAAAACTTACCACCGTCTTTAAATGTAGCCGTTTCATCTATGGGAATGATGAGGAGGGGTAGAATTCCACTTAGACCCACTAAAACTGAAGCCAAAGCCGCGAATAACCACGGATGTTCATCTAATTCGTCCATAATACCATACAAATATTCTGGAAAAATTCCCGCCACTATCGTACTACCGGATGTCTCCATGGTTACTTTTATTTAAATTATGTATAAATTATGACAGTCAATTTTTTTGTCAAGTTCGTCTGCTTGATAACGAATTAACGACTAAACAAAAATGTAAATAAATGCAAATATGCGAAGATCAATTGCTTAGACGAACTAATCTACACTGAGATTGAGTGCGTCCGTTCGCTATTGTCCTTATCTTTTCTGATTGCAGGCAAACTATAGTATTACAATCCCAAGTTCCAACAACTGTTTCACACTAAAAACGGCTAAACACATTTATTTCATTTTCAACTACGATATTATTGCGCATTAATTGCACGGCACAACTCTTATAAACAACAGCTGCGGCAAAAATGCACAGACTGAAAAATAAAATAAATAATATGTCAAAGTGATTCATGAAAATGTCACATTCAATACGATGTCAAGACACTTTGACTGCTGTGTCTATCTCATACTCACATATATTTTACTTCACTCAATTCAAAGCTATAGATTATAGAATACTTTGCACAGAGTACCTTATTATATTGCAATGCAATGTAGTAATGGTAGGACTATCGAGTCATATTTGAATAGCTAGGATAGCTGTTAATTAGTTTTCCACATAATGCATAAATACTGGATTTTTTTTTCTTAAAATGGTTTAAAAAGTTATATTGATCCAATCTCGTTATTTCGCAAATTAATTCAGTTTGAATTGAATTTATATTAAAGATCTTAACAGTGACGGTTAAAGAGGTGGACTACGGATCACGTAAAAGCCACAGATTTAAAACATTAATTTTAAATTGGTAAATTATAAAATTAAAATATTTTGTGATGATTTTAAGAAGTATTCTAATGTATTTTCATGGTATATACAGAACGTTTGAATGTATGGTATGGGTTCTATCGACTTACTTCAAAATTACTACGATCTCCACTTTCAAGTTTATTTACTGTTTGCTTTAAATCGAAAAAAAAGTGAATATTTCTTTTTTATATTCCTTATCACAAAAAAGTTTGCATATTATTTTCTAAAATCCGACGTAGATTAGCTGATAAATTGGAAGGTGGAGATCAATAAAAAAATTGGTTTAGTAAAAATTTACAAGATCAAGATATCGGCTTGGTGGATGTTCACATAGCCGCATGGCAATGGTTTTATTTTTTTGTTTTCATGCTTAGGTCGAATAAAAAAAATTAGGTGATTTAGGAAATATTAGTATAAAATCATACTGAGGGTAGTAACCTACATCATTTGTTTATTAATTTTGACACATACAGACAGTACTTCCTCACTATATATACAGTAAAGTAAATATAGTATAGTTTATATCACAATTTGTACATAATATGTGAAATGTGTGTGTAAGTGTTAGGTATTTAAAAATCATAAAAAACTTATTAACATTGGCGTTACAACATTCAAATTGATTTTCCTCATTCATTCATCAACCTTATACAATATCTCATGCGTTAAACTAGATTGTATAATATACTGAGTGTGAGAGTAGAGCAAAGTGGAATGGAGTCGACCTTAGTAGAGTACAACGAGTCGAATAGAATTTTATTTTAGGTCATCATTGTACCTGATCAAAGGTAACTTGTGCTTCTTTGAGTAAGGTATAGATCCTGTGAATAGAATGTCCATATTAATTTTTATTTCCTATCCTATGGTTACAGATTGATTTCAGTATCCTAGATAAAAAAAACACATTAAGATTACCTAACACTAAGATACTATCATCATTTCTACTATTAAAAATAAGAGCAATTTGTAATTCTAGGTTATTTTGATCATTATAATTCACATATACATATTTACCTATATTATATAACTATGACTTATACTATATAAGTTATTAAAATCCCAAGTAGGTATTATTCAAATCTGTTCAGTGGCTTAGTGTGATACGTGGTCACATAAATACACCGACAACAATAAAAATAAAGATTTTCACCTCTATATCGATAACAAAGTTTACCTATATTTAAATGTCCAAAAAACTATTCTTTATACAGAGAAAATACTAATTAATCAAGTTATAGTCTCTGGTATGAGAATTTAAAACCCAAGGTCGATTGTCTTCATTGATTGATTAAAACTTACATCACTATGTAGGTAAAAAAATATAATGTAATTGTAACGATACATACTTTGACATGTAAGACGCAATATTAATATAAAGCTGAACTAATATTCTGTATTCTTTTAGCTCATATATCAAACTCGTAGCTGATTCCGCGATGACTTATCCGAAATTAATGGTTAGACTATCTTTTTCTATTTTATTATTAACTACAATCTCTTCCCGACATTGTTTGGGATTAACAATTATTTATTATTTATATCCGCTTTTTATATTCACCACGACAATCTAGAATACCTTTCAAATGGTTAAATCCGCTTTCTTTATAATATTAGTATGCATAATAATGTCTGTTATTATTTTCGTTTATTACAAATTTATCACGGATGTCACCCCAAAAGCCGAATAAAAAATATTTTAGTTTTTTTTTTTATATCAATTTTAAAGCCGCTGTTAAATTATGCATACCTAGTTTATTACACCCAGACGAAAAAATACAAAGAGATAAATTTGTATATCTACTTTTATTTGAGTTTTTAGGTTTTATTACCAGGAGTTTAGGATGTTATGTATCATTATTATAATGTATAGATATATAGGTATAGTAAAATTCGAACAGATCGCTTTCTGTACATTAAGGATATATGAGAAAAACTACTATGAGGGGCCTTTATAACCGAGATAGAATCTAAAAGAATAGTTGTTATAATTTATCTGTTTGTCTGTGCGTTTGTTCGCGCTAATTTCAGAAACGGCTTAGATGTAACTGTTCACCTAGGGGATCAAACTTGGAACTTCTCGCTTGGCTGGAGCGTTACTGCACATAGGACTAAACGGTCAATATAATTACGAATTATCAAGCATATTGAAATTATCCGTCACCAATAATGATGTTATAAAACACATGAGGGAACCGAGATTCGAACTTGGCTCACTGACACCGAATTGCAAACTACTGTCCTAGTTACTTGTCACCAGTCTATTTATAACATTTTTGTATATAAAACTATTCGGCCACAACCAATAATCGCTAATGCTGTTGATTGCAATAGGTGCGACAAAACACGTACGAATATATTTGTTTTGAAAGAAATTATTGTACTAATCGACATAAACCCCAATAATATGACATCAACTCAACATCAGTGGAACTAAAAGAGATAAATCTGTCGCGTAAATCTCGTTCCTGTAATCGAAATTGGTTGTTTAGTAAATGTGAATAGCTGGTCACCGTGTATCACTGTACAATGTACTCATGACCACACGGCCGCCACTGTGACACGGCCGGCGGTGCAATCCGAAGCGTCTTGGCAGCCCATCGCACAGCCCAGTTCAAGCAAAATGCCGTACTTATTTTGGCCTGCCAATTGAAATATCTGACAGCACATGTATCTGCCGTTCTATATAACTAAACCGGTGATCACACATCGTGTACGTATTAGTCACATAATTTGAATTCAGTGCGAGTCTAGCCGCCGTGTACTGGTGCGTCGAGCCCGAGGAACCCCGCGTCGGACGTCACCGGTGTGATTTCGAAACAAAAGAATTACATACGCGTTATACCCGATAAAAATTCACGTTTGGAGCCAAGATCTGTCGGAGTGTCAGTGTTTTAACCCTGTTTGGATTGTTGGCGAAATAAACAAAAATGGATTCGTGGGGCATTTTGAATGTGGACTCGGCCGCAGCCGCTATATCAAGGGATGACATGCAGGCCAGTTTTAGGAGAAAGCAGACTATGGTAAGTAGGTCACTAATTTATCCTTCGTTACGACGCTGATATTAGCAGACGTAGACACACAATTTTTTGTTAAACTAGATTTACCCTCCTTTTTTGCCTTTAACTATGAATGAACAGAAGTTATTTACCGATATATTAATTTAATCTATATCTATGTTTTTTCCTGTTCAATAAGTTATTCCATAAATAATATTTTTGGTTATAAATTTAGATGTAAATAGATTAAGGAAATGTTTCAAAGGAAAAAAAAATGATTTTTATTGTTCAGTAATCAATAAATTTAAATGATAAGTCAGTACACATTAGGTTATTTAAAATTCATTACGTCTATCATGCTTTAAAGTAAGCCTATTTGCCTATTTGTTATAAATTATTTCGAAAAATAAAAATTTGTAAAAATGAAATTAATTGAAAATATTTTTATTGTATCATTTATTGTATAAAATCTACCAAACCGGGTACCAAAAGGGTACGTCCATAATTAATTAGTATTTTTTAACTTATAATTATTCCAGAATTTAAAATATTGCAGCTAGTTACATGACGATTAAATTGGAATTTGTAACATGCATAATCCATTAGTTCCGGTCAGTAGACGCAGAATCCCAGTAAGCACAATTTATATGTCTAATGGAACTTTTTTTACCATCGCCGCAAGAACTTTGGTACAGTTAGTGTTCGTAGGTAATCGCTTCTCGCAGATGAGCGGGCCTGGTGCCTACTTCATAACGTGCAAGTATTGTTGGATGGTTGAGTAGATTATCCACGTTGCTCAAACTAAGTTCTAAACAGAGCTGGTCTTCAGAGATGGGAGCAAAAGTGTTGTCGTCCAGGTTGTGACATTCTGTACGAACCGCGTCAAAACCCGTGAAGAGAAAATGTTTAGTCATTGACAATTGTCATAATATAAAATTAGAAAAGAATCATTCAACACAATTTTGTATTGGAAACTATTAGTTAGAACATTGTCACAGCTTTTAGTCTTAGGAATTCAACTTTGGACCACTACCAATGTAGCTAACTGCAATTACTTAAAAAATATGCCATTAATAGAAAATATAAACTAAATTCCAATATCAATTCTAGATTGGGGTACTTCAAAGGTATCCTAGTTTTCAGAAGCACTGATGATACCTTACTCAACAACCGAACCTTTGAAGATTTTGACCTGCTTACATAAATGAGCAAAATCTTAATATGTCCTGCAAATTTATAAGAACTAATAATATACAGTGATCTCTGTTAATTTATCTTTGTATGAGCCAACAAAGTAATCTTTTAGTTATATTGGAACTGTGCATTATAGGTACTTAACTATTTTTACTAACAAATAGTTGCATATATATTATAGTAGTTAAATAACAGTCTCAAAGTCATCGATCACTTTTAAAGTTTTAGAATGCTACACCTCAATGGCAGACGCCACACCCCACGTCACGGCTGTCACGTTGGCTGTTGATGGCTATATTGTAATTAGGTTTAATTTGATGATTGCCAGTATCGACATGTGTTAGACACCAAGGCAGCATTTCAAGTTGATAAATTAACTCCGTATTCTGGTTAGACTCCGTAGCTTTATATTGCCGTATTGCTGTAATATAGCGTGAAGTATAATTTTATGTTACTACTGTGATCGGGTCTGTTCTCACGGTGTAAGAGATTTAGGCCATAGTTTCCCATGCTGATCACGGATTGATACACTCCATACACTCTTATGTAAATGTGAGTACTCTTAGCAAGACTAATCTGTTTGCCACGATAAAATTTTTTTTTATTTTCTCAGAAAATGTCTTGTTTTTATTATTTACAAGCTGTGCCCGCGAGCTCGTCCGCGTGAAATTTAACGAAAAAGTTATTTAATAGAAATAAAAGGAGCCTAAGTTACTCCTTATTACATCAGCTACCTGCCAGTGAAAGGCCTGTCAAAATCGGTCCAGCCGTTTCAGAGATTAGCCGGAACAAACAGCCAGACAGACAAAAATTGTAAAAAATGTTATTTTGCTATACGTACCGTATATAAATTCATATGCATGTAGTAAAAAACGGTTATTTTAATATTACAAACAGACACTCCAATTTTATTTATTAGTATAGATTAAAAATTTTAACATTGTTGTTAATAATAATAACAACTCATTAGCAGAGTACCTATCAATGAATGTTGTCAGTTTTATTCAGTTATTAATCAAGAATTATATGCGTGTGTAATGACGTACGAAAATAATGTCATGAGACTCCGAGATAAGTCTTGTCGTGACAAGTATTTGAGGCCTGAAGATTTTCAGGTTTCTGCATAATATTTTACTTAACCGAAACAACTGACGTTTAATTTAGCTACGCTTATAATTTTAAAAATTAGAAGTGAGTGTAAGATTAGAACCCGGGACCGACGTCACCAAACTATTACTATTTATTTAATCATTGCAATAATCCAGAGAAATTAATTTACGCTCGTCTCTGATATGAATGTCATGTTCTACATGTACAACATCTGTCTGGAGGAGAGTGAACAAGTCTGAATGCAAATCAATCGGGTACATGTTGCCAAATTAACCATCTTCCGAAGGGACATTTGTCTTTGTCAATACATAACAGAATATGTAATGCGGCTTTTAATGTGCTATAACATATGCATTACTAATTGTTTCTCTTTGTATATGAACAGTGCGTAATTTAAAATGTATAATATGTAAAATTGTACAAGTATGATACAAAATGTTCGTTTGACAAAATTCTTAAACTGACCGACTGCAAGATGAGGTATGCACAGATTGCAGTTTAACTCGATAGGTCTGGAAGTACGCATTTTTTACAGCATCAGACATTTTATTACGTAAATAAGCGTCAATAAACGAATTTGATATAAGCGATAGTCTGCCACATGTTGCCGATCATAAATCTCATCGGGCACTTTACTGCAATAAACCCTTAACGATTAACATATCTTAGGCTATTCATTACACGTTTAGTTATTATAATTAACGTAAGAAAGATAAATAAACGTTTTCCTCGCATACATATAAAAAAACAACAATACTTGATAAGATAATGTGACGAAAGGTCAATTACCAATTTACTTAGGTGAATTAACCACAGCTGGTGCTTTTTAGTTGCAGCCCGTTTTGTAACATAATTCAGACCAATTAGAAGCTTAATTTGTTACTGTGAAATTATATATGTTACCCTTTTGCCACAGCCATCTGACATTAGAGAATGTAAAAATATATTCGGTATACATTTTCGGTGTTGTTACACAATATTTTTTATTTAAATCGGCTTCAAATTACTGTCATTAAGTATAAGTAATAATCAGAACGTTAACAAATACATATTCGGCGACCCCATGGCCCAGTTGGTAGTGACCCTGCCTGCCCAGCGAGGGGTCCCGGGTTCGATTACCAGCCGGAGCAGAGGTTTATATACCAGATAAATGTTTGTTCTCGGGTCATGGGTGTTTGTGATGTTATATTTGTGTATGTCCATGCCACCCGAAACACAGGGAATCCTAGTGCGGAGCTGTGAGTGTGTAAACGTTTATGTTTTTTGTTATATATTTAATAATCTAGTTTTGAAGTTTTATATGTGCGATTTTGGGACTTTTATCAATTTCTATTTACTTCAGTTCAATGATTTTTTTTTTTTTTATTCTGTGTCGATGCATATAATAAAAGTATTTCATGTTTTCTTTTGGAAATCCTAAAATTGCTACAAGATGTTAATAAAACACACTGACACTTACTGTATCTACAGTTACTGGCAAACGTCTTGTACATTGATATTGATTATACGGTCGATTTTTAGGTTTGTTTTGACGAAGGAAAGTGGTCCAATGAGATTTTTGGCCCAGGACCACCTATATGCTGCAGGAACACCTATGCTAACTGTGTATTGGTTACACAACGTTAAGAGAAAGATACACGTAACATGTTAATTGCTTGTATTAAGCACTACTTAGTCTAGGTCGTTGACTAGTTTTAAATATAAACTGAAAATTAAGAATTTATGGAAAACAGTAACAACTAAGGCGTTGGAAACATCTTGACGAACATATATCTATAAGGTTTATGTTACCTAACTTTTGGTCATTTAAACTTTCAGAAAAATGTTGAGGTTGGCAAAGGCTGTGAGATTAGATACAGCGAAAGTACATGGAAGGTCGAGGTGACGGAAAAGCCTCCGCCACCGCCGGAGAAGGATGACGAAAAACTGGTATTCAATACATGACGGCGGTGTCAACAGTTCATTTTGTGATTTGTGTCATTTTGTCACCTCTGTGTGATTCAGCGACATTTGTTGTCACTTAAAGTGGGTGTTGTCATTTTGTATTCGATGGTATTGTAGTAGATTTGTTCATATTTGTTTTGTGTTATTTAAAGTACATATATTTTTATCATAGACATTTTTAATAATATTCAATGTTAGATTTAAAGGACCAATGTCATTAGTCAAATAGTTCCCATTGGCTGTTTTTGTTTTGTGTTTTAATTAAAAGCATAGTTTTGCTGAGATTCAGAGAGCATTCTTCATGATTTTAATAAATTAATGTTACAAAGTAGTTTTTATTAAAAACAGGTATCTCAGAGTCATAATATCATTTACATTTATGATTTTTCATTTTGTGATTTGTGTCATTTTGCGTAAGTCGGCATTTAATATTCGATGGCGTTTAGACAGGTTAGTTTCAGTCATTTTCCATATCTCTTTTGTGAAATTGAAAGCCTTTTTTGACCGTTATTACTGTAATATGAGATGTTTAGTATGAGATTTAATATTATTTATTATTACTAAAACACAGAAAATATTCATTATAATATTAGTTTAGTCTGTTTTCATTAAAAACAGGGTATCTAACTATCAAATATTATTTTACGATTAAAAATCTGCAGTTGTTCACATTATCGTGTGTGTGGTTTCAATATTGTCATATTTATCCGACATGATGTCTTACTCATTTTAATTATCTAATTTACAAATGATTGTGATTGACAGTCAATTATCTTATGTTGTGGTTAATTATTCGATCACCGTTATTGTCATTAGAATGATTTTCTCGCGTTTCTCTAAGTTTGCATTTAAATAATTACTCCATGTCATGTCAATCATTTTGTTTTATCGTCCAATTTGCATAACAATTTTAATTTCTTCTTCAGAGAAAGGTGGGTTATTAATTTAACATAAGTAAAGTACATATGAAAATTACGGACTTTTACATACACAAAAGTTCGGTTGTTAAGAAGAAAAATAATTGGAATTTACTATTTCCACAGAACAAACTTATTGTAAATTTGAATGCTGAGACGAAAAGATAATCGTGTAATTTGGCTGAGAGTGTGTTAATAAGAATTGATTATGATAAAGATAATGCGTCTTATCTTATAGGTCTTCATTCTTTTGCGAGTGAGTTAACTTCTTCTATTTAATTTTATTTTAGGCGTAATTATGGTTATAATAGTCAAGTTTATCCTCTTTTTTAATACAACGTTTTCAGTGTAACTTGTAAATTAGTTAAATAACATCTAACAACTGTTGCTATGGACCTGGTTTCCTGTGGCACAGGCCTTAAGCTACTATGAGGACCAGTTTCCATAAATACTGCAGTTTTACACAGTCATGTCATCATATTATTGTGGTATTCTTGTATTTGTGCTAGAAAATAAACGATTATTATTATTATAGTTATAATTTAGTTATTTCGTGCGCCAACTTATCTTCTGGGGATTTTGTTGGATTTAGACCTGATTTATTAGCTTAATTAGTATTAAATCTTTGAATACCAAAGTTTCATGTGGTTTCGTCTCATTAACGACCCACTCAAGGCACGGATTTTTCTCCTCGTAATTACCTATAACGTATAACGGTGGAGAGGACCAGTCCACGTGCCAGAAGCTGTTATGCCGTCCAAAGCCCTCTAACGTGGCTGAACGATTGCAACCTAACTATAAAAATGAGACTTACCGTGACCTCCGAAGCTAGGAGGCTCTCATAAAATTTTGCCACTAGCGTCACCCATCTAGATATATGTAGATTGTCCGAAGTTGCTTAACTCAGTGGGAGTCTGTTGCGATCTTGTGATTGACACAAGTCATCGGGCTGTGTTTATATACACGATTTATACCTTTCACTCACTTCATACCATCCGTAGCCTCATCGATAGTGACCCCGTCTGCCGAGCGAGGAGTCCCCTGTTCGATTGTAACCGGGTCATACATGTGGCAGACAAATGTTTGTGCACGGGCGATGTGATGTTCTATTTGTGTGTGTCCGCCCGCAACAGGGTATCCTAGAGCGAGGGTGTGAACGTGTGATTCGCCTGTTAATTCAGGTTAATCTACGAAGAACAAGACATTCTTTATCTTTGATTGTGGTAGCTACAGGGGACATCGAATGCAATCTGTGTAAGATCATAAGTTATAATTCAAGGAATAATACGTGCTATTACGTTTATTTTTTTCTTTAATTCCATAAGAATTGACGGAAATACCGTACTGTAAATTAAAAACTGATGTCAAAAGCATTCTTATGAAGAAAGGTTATTACAAACTAAATGATTACTTTAAATGAAAGACTAATTGAACATGAGTTTAATATATAGCCATAATTAGTAGTAAATGCTTTTTGTAAATGTGAGTTAGAGAAAAAACATCCTTGGGAGTTTCATGCCGCTTCTTCTTTCTGGACCACTCACGATAGGGAAGTGTTGAAGTGATGGCGTAGTTTGACTTTCGGAAAGTGTTTACAAAAAACTAACTTGAATAAATTTTATTTTATTCATTCATTCATTTCGGTGTAGAGGTAAGATTGTAGTAGTGAACTAATAATAAAATTGAATCATGCCGAGTTTGTACGCAAATAATGTTGAAAAAATTTAATGTATTTTAGCCAGGCATTTTTATGACGTAAAGCTAAAACATTATATTTTTATTGTTTTGCAATTATTATGTATGGAGGTAGGCAGGTAGGTACTTGGTACTTTATAATTTACACTATGGCTACATCTAGGATAATTTTTATCTCGGGAATTTGATTTGATCCCATAATGTAAAAAAATAGATAGTATGGAAGTTCTGTAAAAGATTTATTTGATTGCTTCTTTATCTCTATTGCAATAGTTATTTCTAATACATAATATAACAACTGACTTTAAAAACGATATGTGAAATTTGTGTAACATCTGATAAAGACAAGTAGCAGTCGATTTTAGTACTATCTTTAAACGTAAAATTTGTTTCCTAAAGCAAAGAAATTCGGGTTTCTAGGTTTTAAGATACCATTTAAACTAGGGATGTTATGGATATGAAATTACGGATCGACGTAGGGATATAGATATACATATGTATAATATTTTACCGGTTTTGGTTATGCTTACGGATAAGAAATTATTTCGGACTATCCAATTGTTTCGGATAATTTCGAATATGGATATTAGATGATTTGCAACTTGGACAAATAATATAATGCATTAACAAAGTTTAATTAGATTTCTTGGTATTATGTGATATTATAATCACAGAAAAAAATAATAGCCCTAAAAATAAAATAATCAAAACTGTCTAAAATGAGAACGACGCGGCTAGTGTATCGGCTCGGTGGGCGAAAACCTAGCATAACGTGTTTTATGTAGACTCCACTCCTATCCGAAACATTTTTATCGGATATGGTTACGGTTTCGGATATATTTTAATTTCGAATATCAGATAGTTTCGGTTACGGTTACGGAGATTCATAACATCCCTGGTTTAAACTATAAAATTTGATACACACACCGCAATGGGGTGACGTAAAGTTTTTTTTGAGATCGCAGAACTCTTTATATCTGTACTCTACCCAGATCCATTCTGTAAGGTACTCACGGTAACCTGGTTTATGCCTTCCTTCTAGACTGGTAACGTATTGGCAACGGCTGCGAGAAGTACACGGGTGGCAGTCACCACTTAACATTATGTGATCTATTTGTTCATTTGCCAACTGTAAATTTGTCAAAATTTTGTCACAAATCACTATCTGTTACTTGTCATATAATAAAGGTGAGTTGAAATAAAAATGATAAGTTATTGATATAAAGAGTGAAACAATTTAAATGTAGATCTGCGCTGTATGTGGTTACAGTTAAGAAATTCGGGAGGCGGGTCAATGACCCACTGGTCTACAGAGTCGTTTTTATAAAAAGACTTGATTCTTTTGTTTGCGATCCAGCTCTAGGGTTCGGATTATATCCAGACAAACATATGGATGCACATCCTTTGCACGGACCCATAGATTTATCCAGCAACTTGAACTCCATACAATATTTGCCCGCGTCTGGTACCCAACTGACAACTCGCAACGACAGTAAGCCATCCTCTGCTTAATTTAACAGTACGTTTGCAATAAATACACGCCGAAAATGGTGTAGAAACTGGTGCAGTGCTTTTAAATTACCAACAACGTCAACATTGTGTTGCGTTGTAACACGGCGAACCGTAAGGTCGACTTATCAAAACTTCGGCAAAGTTTACGTAAATTCGGACCGTGTTAGCGCAAAATTTTAAGTTAGGATGGCGGTATGTGGTAAAAACCTTCAGACACGGACAGAGCAGTCGTTATTCTTCTCGTGAATTCAACGGAATTATGGCTACTATCACGAAGTGATAAGAACAACGCCGACCATGCTGGGTAGTTGGACTTGGCTCAGTACCACACTGATAATAAATCTTGCAGATACTGTGTAGAACAGATTGTAAGTGTTGAATATGAATTTACTAAATTACAGACTACTTAATACTTCTAAGGTCCATTAGAGCCCCAAGGTCAGCGGAGATATGAATTTATCTTCGTCGCTATTCATGTCTTTTAAAGTTCTTGCTAATATGTCGTATAAATCAATAGTTTTGATGCAGTTTTCCTCGGTATTGAGATTTCAGAAGACAAGTTTTATTGAAAGATAGTGGATATACCATTCTTAACTGGATCTTGAAGAAGGTCTTTAGGAAGGTAAGAGGCGGAAGTAAGATACACAAATTTTTAGTTTCAGTTAAATATAATATAAATAAAACGTAACTTATCTTAGTGTAGAAATATTACACAAAATATTGTCATTTCGGGTCATAAATGCCTTATGACCTCCAGTTTAAGATAAAAGCTGTGAAACTGCTTGTTAATCGATTGTCCAACATTGCGACAAAGTTAGTGTAATGTATACTTTTGGGATAAGATAGATGCCACCAAGTCCAACGACCTCCAAAAGGAGGAACCTGGTGCCATACATTCGTCTATTGTTCAGCAGGGTGCACCAGCAGCAGGAGAAGATTGCTTGGTCTTTTGGATGGAGCCTTTCACGCGCCTAATGTAGATATTATGTAGAGGATACTTATAACTATACGATATCTTTAATAACTGTAAGTTATTATATATTTTAAGTTATTATAACTATTGACGACCCCGCAATCGACATGGTCGTGTCCCTGCCTGTGGAGCGAGGAGTCCCGTGTTTCATTTCCAGTCATTTATGTGACAGCTATATGTTTGTTATCGGGTTATAGGTGTTTGTGATGTCATATATGTGTCCACGCTTTACGTAATACATGGTATCCGAATTTGGGGGTTTGAGTGTATTAACATTTATTTATTTATTTATAAATCAACGTACCTGAAATTATTTTTAGTTTGTAAAATACTTCATTTTTCTTATTTGGCCATTATAAGCTAGTCCTGGTTTGTCCTAACGTTCCGTTTTAACGTAGCTCTACGTATAATAGACTTTAATAAAAATAAACATTAAAATATTTTAAATAGGTATAATTATATATAGGTAGGGTGTATTTTCACCAACCACAAAAAACCAAAATCGCTAAGAGGATTACCAGCTCCGAAGGAATTCTCTTTATTGGCCTAACAATGGGAATAAAGCACAATATATTTATGTTATGTTCACAAGAGCTTTTTAAAGAGGCGTCTGGTGACGTAAACAAAAAACAGATGTTGCTTTAACTTCCAACATTACGCTGACACGGATATAATATTAGAAAAATGCGCTTGCGTCGTCCTACAAAATTTGTTATAACAATGAATCATCGTACATAAACGTCAAACTTTACAGTAATATAAAAATATATTATTTTATATCACATTACCTATAGTAAGTATGGTATATTGAAAGCAATGTTTAGCTTTATAAAGCGTTTAATCGATCACTTCCAAAAATATTCCCCAGTTTACCGCATCCCAGACGAATCCAAAATTAACCACAGCGCCATATTCTTAGCCCGCATGAACTTTCCGCGGCTATGAACGACTATGAAGTAAACTTGTAATAGGAGCGTCTCCATCATTCGTGTACGTCTAGTGTTAGTTCTGTGAATGCAATAGAAAACAATGGATATTCCGACCGATGTGTGGGGTCAGCTCGCCCTGGAAGCCAGTCAAGTGTATTTGACTGAGGGAGGTCAAGTCAGGAGTCCATTCGCTAACACGGTAACGTTGAAAGTGTTTTGTTGTCGTTGGTGGTAAAAACATAGTGAATTTCAATATTGTTGTTTGGAATATAAATCTCGTGTGGAATCAGAGTAATTAAAATGCCTGTCAAGGAAAAATACATCGAAACATGTGCGCGCTCGCTGGTTAAAAATCAAGGTTTCTAATGAAGTAATTTTTGTTGCAGACAATAGAAAAACTTCCAGATAAAGTGCTGTTAAATATATTTTCTTATTTATCACATCGGGAGATATGTCGAATGGCGACGGTGTGCAAACGATGGCGGATGGTCGCGTACGACACCCGCCTATGGACCCACGTCAGTCTCCGACCTGAAATATCCGGCTTGCATGTCGGTTAGTATTCATTATATTTTTAAAAATGAATCATAATTTGAAACCAAACGCGGCTAAGTTGAAGGTCGAGGTCGCCTCGTAAATTTACCCATAAATATGGAACATATTTTCTACGAGGACGCATCTGTTACGCCATTTTGTAAATATTATTATAATACTCGTATTTAACAATGCAAGTTAAATAAAGTTTTTACAACAACTTGTATAAGCAATAATCGTAATAACTTGTGATAATAGTGATATTTGGTATAGTCAATGTATGTAGAAAAATAACAGTTCAATAATTTAATAGACGTATTTATCACGGTTTAATAATTATTTATTTACCCCCTTCGGTCTGTACCTCCATGACTTATAACTATATACTTATAACCAAATATAATAACCAATAGTGTTGTGTGGGGTTATGTTAGTTCACGAAAACAATGTGTTAAATATTTGCTGTATCCCAAAATTCGGAGTTGGTTATTCAGGTCGAATGTTATGGGGCTAATTAATTATCAGATAGAGATTCATATCATGTAAAATGATAAATGCTAATATCTGAATTTTCAAAATGCATCCAATTTTTAAATTTAACACTGTTCAAACGTTTCAGGTTCTCTGGAAGCGCTTTTAGCGCTAATCTCTATAAGGTTCGGGCCGTCGTTACGTTACATCGAGCTGCCCATCGAGTTGATCACACACACAGTGCTCCACGAGCTGGCAGCCAAGTGCCCCAATCTCACTCATATGCTGCTGGATTTTAGTACTGGTAAGGTTTAAGACATGACGAGGATGATAATTATTATTGTTTTTTTTAAACCAGAGTAAGCTTTATAGCGTTCATTGAAACAATCCCCATTAATTGGTACCGGAGCAGCAAAGATGTTGTCTTTAGGAATACTTAGTTATGAGGATTATGGTTGTACTGTCACAAAATCTTTTACCTACCCTGTATTGTATGCTTTTGAAATGAAATTAGAAAAACCACTGTATCCTTATGATTTCGCGATAATGTCTGAGATTAGCATCGGATCTAGGTTTTTATAATATTCTTCAGAAGTGGAGATTTTAACAGAAACCGAAGGCCGTACACTAATATAAAATAGTAGCCCTGATTTCCGATAGTTCTAAATTTTATTTCCAGCTATGCAGCTTCACGATTTCTCAGAAATGCAGGCCTTCCCCACGAAACTGCGCTACCTCTGTATTTGTCTTTCGGAAGTCATCTTTATGGAGGGATTCATGCGCAAGATCTACAATTTCATTAACGGCTTAGAGATATTGCACCTTATAGGTAAGTTTCTTATAACACATGACTGGAAATACTCCGGGGTCGCGTCCAACAGGAATAGTTCCACCAGGGGAGTTCGTAGACACTTAGGCTAACCAAGGGCATTCTCATATAGACAAAGTAACAAAGTGTCCCATCTGATCATCTTTTTGGTTTCATAAGGACTCAACAAAAATGCTTATTGCCGTATTGGGGCGGCCTAGAATACTCCCTCCAATCCCATGCTGACAAAACAGGGTGTCGTAAGAGGCGACAGAAGTCAGCCTGCTTGGTTGTAGGGCTTCGCGTAAAGATTATATTGTCGGTATTATTATTAAGTCATTAATATTATTACTGGTATTATTATCTTTCCGTAAAGCCTGCCTGGCTAGCTACCACCCTCAGTCTAGTCACTCTAGTCAGCCGCCAAACGACTCGTCGTGTTCCGGCTAGGGGGTTTGATACCCAGTACTTTCTTTTTTACCTTCTTCTAATTTCCTGGCCGACAACACATCAGTGATACCATTGGTTTTGCTGGTGTCCATGGGCGACGGTGACCACTTACCATCAGATGGCTCGTCTGCTCGTTTGTCGGCTATTAACATAAAAAAGTTGGGTATTTGTGAAACGCCCATTGTTTAGAACCTACACTTTAGATCGAAAAAAAAAACATTTTCGAAACATCTCGAATTTGCCACACATCTGTTAGAGATATTGTGAATACCCTCCGTGTAATGATGAAGATAAACTCCTTATACTATATTTTAGCTTGAGAGCCAGTACCTTCTTTCGATCCCTTTTCTCATTTCCTGCCCGACAACACATCAGTGATACCTTTCGTCTTGCTCATGTCCATGAGCGACGGTGACCACTTATCATCAGGTGGCTCGTCTGCTCGTTTGTCGGCTATTAACATAAAAAAAACTATAAATATTGCTTCTTAATTTGATATTAAAGTTGAGTGTAATTTATTATTAATTGAAGTGATTTGTACATACAGGTACATATGAGAAAGTGGAGGAGGAAGAGGAAGAAATATACGAAGTCATCAACGTTCACAAACTAAAATCGGCGACACCCAATCTACGCGTCATCAACCTTTACGGCATCAATTTCGTAGACGATTCTCATATAGACGCCTTTAGTTCCAATTGTATTCAGGTATGTACAATTGTAACATAGTACAATTAATTATTTTCACTGTATGAGATTTGCCTTGGAAAATGTACGCGGATAGACCCGATAGACGTCAGATTCTTTACATTGATCATCGCTAGGCTTCGTGTTACTCAGTGTAATGGAAACGGTATTAACTATTTTTACTGTAAATGTATAAATATTGTTACACATGTAAGATAACTAAATGTAGATTTGTTTAACATATCCATTTCATTGTCAGACCTTATTTGGATAATTAATTAATAAATTGAACAACATTTCCATAGCTGGAGTGTCTGGCCGTAAATTACTGTAACAAGGTCACCGGGTCTACCTTGAAAACTCTGTTCCAGCGATCGAGAAGACTCACTTGTCTTCTTATGAACGGATGCAGTAAGTCTGTCGTATATAGATAGTAGCTAGTTCCAGGACATATTGCAATTTATTGGATTAATTAAATGTTTAGAATGGAAGGCGTTCAAATTGATGATGCGCCAAGACATTATATTGTGGTTGCCACTGTCTATTTATTCTGTGACATAAATTACCTGGGCCTAATTTATGGTGACAACTCATTACTGGTCAAATGCAAGGTGCACAAATAATATGAGCTGGAGCGGACTTAACCATACTGACTAAAAAAAAATTGGTCCGGGAGTTAAGTTCCATTCCCTGTTTTTGTATCTAACAAGGTTTATTACCTAACAGTGACGACCAGGCCCTACTGAAAGTGCCGTCCGGAAATAAAGAGATATGCCTAAGATATTCAAAATTTTATCACATAAAAATTTACGGGTCACGTAAATTTTTGCCATAGGAATAAAGACAGCGTCATCTTAATTAAATTCACTGCCAATTAAATGTTCATTCTTCATTCAGTTTGTACTAAAACTATGCTACGAATAACTATACTTATTCGTAGCAACTACGAGTATGTATGTTTCGCTTGGACTTAACCGAACATGGCGATGTTACGTCTGTAGCGACAGAGTGTATGTTGTCGGATAAAAAATATAATTTTTTTTATCTATGAATTATGTCCACATCCTAAGGTCTACAGTCAGAGCACGTGATGCAAGTGGAATGGGAGAAGGCAGCCATTCAAGAACTAGACGTGACCGCCACTGACCTTTCCACTGAGTGTCTCATCGACATGCTCAGTCGGATCCCCAACCTGAGGTTCCTCAGCGCTGGACAAATAAACGGCTTCAACGATACTGTAATCAAGGCTTGGATTGAGGCAGGAACTGCGCGGTAAGTTGCTTTTTGTCATCTTCTCAGCCTTTGTGGGCAAATGGCTATGAAATCAACCTGGTGTTAAAAGGCAACTAACTACCTTCTATATCTACAGTCCTATTGAGGTAGAATTCACGAGGATGGAAATGAAACGTCTTAGTTTTATGACAGCGGTGACATACATTAATTATTATTATGCAAGTTTGTGGTCCTATTAACAGTTTCATTGCCGTTTCAAAAGATTGAGATATGCATAGTGGTTCCTAATGTCAAAGGCAGCTACAAAAAGAAACGCAAAATTTTAGTTGTATCTTAGGATCCAGTTCCAGTCTGCAGAATCTATGTTCCACTTGCCCATTGACTTTAACATGAACACAAACTATGATTAGCCATTGCCTGGCTGGAGTCACTTCTTAGAATCAAAGACCTAAGCCAACACGCTATCAAATTTTGGTAGTCAAACTTCATAAACGTTTAAGAACCTTATGGAGAATTTAGTAGTAGAAGTAGCTATGCAGGTACGTTCAAGATGTTTTTTGTTGACAAAGCAAGCGTAAAAAATAAATAAATTTAAAATACATTCATGATTTAGAGAAATTGTTGGTGCGAGCAAGATTCGAACGCAGTTTCTCCAATTTATATTATCTTCCAACGGTTCTATTAGCAGGCACCGATTGTCCTTGGCTTACTAATATATTGTGTAGGAACTTTGACGACTATCTCACTTGGTGATAAATGATGAAGTAGTCTTGGATGATAAAGAGCTGTACCTTAGTTAGAATAAGAAAGTGTCCGCAGTGTTCACACCTTGAACGTACTCGATTTATAATCATATGCAAACGTTAACCTGGTAACAACCTTAATCTGGTAGTTAACCTGGTTATCAGCTTTCTTGTTGACGAGCAAGACATTGAATGACAATAACATTGGTGAATTAGGTGGTCTGTTGCAATGTTTTACGGTTTTTGAGACAAGAAATGGAAATTTTGATTGTAGGAACCTAGTTGCCTTAGACGTCGACTCATCAGACAACCTGTCGGACGAGGCGCTACACCGATTCCTATCGCGGCACGGAGCGCAACTGCACGCCTTGGTGCTGAGCGGCATGCCGCACATCACGGACCAGCTGTGGCAAAGCGTGCTACAGCTCCTTACCAACGCTAAGTAAGTATTGATGAGGTCCAGATGGGTGTCACAACTAGTCTCATAAAGCACTTGCACACTCTGGTACTGAACAGGATGCCGCGAATCACGAGCTAGCTATAATAAAATGCTGCAACTGCTCACCTCAATAAAAGTCACTACTGGTAGGGTCCAGATACGATGTTGGAATTAGTCAGATGGGGCCCCTGCACGTAATGGTGTTGAGTTGCATGCCGTAGGTACATCATGGATCAAGTAAGGCAGGTATTTCAAGTCATCACCAATGTAAAGACTACAAATCAATCAAGAGACCGCTAGTGGGGCTCAGATCCGTTACTTAGCACTTCTTACAAGATTCGATGATATGTGGCTTGATGATAACCTTTTCGCGATAAGATAGTAATGTAAAATTACTTGGGACGACTGCTTAATTGATTCGCTCATTCTAACTGCTCAATTCGTTCATTTCAGAATCCTTATTATGGGCACACAAGAGCGTCTCGGTGTTAACATTCACGTTGATCAGGTAAGTATTAGAACATCTGAGTGACTGCTATATTCAAAAAAACAATCATCACAAATTGAGGATAAAAATCCTGTACACATTTACGATGTTTCTTTTAGATAGAGTTTCTAGATCAAGTCAGGTCAATATGGGACTCGGTGTCATCTATTTAACTGAACCTTTATGATAAACAAAAATGTTCGGTAAGATTCGTCAACGATCTAATAATGATTGATGGGTTAAACACATCGGTTTGGAACATTGAATGTTCTTTTACATATTATTCCGGCGTCATAATAAATAGCCTCTGAGAATAATTATTGAATGCTTGGAATTCTCAGAATAGACGACGTCTATTATTTATTTATTTTATACATAATAAAATTACAGGAAACAAAATATGTATTAAAAATGTGTACAAGAGCACTATTTATTCTCGTCAGAAATTTCTTCCAGTAGGTCTAAAAAGTGGCAAAGTCATACAGTGCTACCTGCATTATCACGTTGTGAAATTGATTCCGACTAAGACCATTTGCGTCAAGAAAGTTTTCCTAATGGATAACAATTTGCAAATGACACGTTTTGCACGTAAACCTTATGGAATTAATTGAACACCTCTTACTAGTAACATATTTATGTTGCAGTTAATGGACGGCATCGCAAATAATTGTCCTAACTTGGAGCGTTTGGAACTACGTTGGGATCCGGAAAATCTACGCTTCAGTGACAAGAGTCAGAAGGCAATAGACATTTTGCGTGTCAAGTGTCTCAAGCTCAAGTGTCTTGTGCTCAGGTAATATTGTTTTACTGCTGACAATGTTTCACGGGTAATTTCATTGTAGTAACATCGGCCAAGAGAACAGAGAATGAAAAGAGTGCACAGGTCAAGCGATGGTAGTTGGTTAGTCGCGTATCCGGCATAAAAGGAAGCGGTAAAGAATCCACAATTTAACCATTTGATACTAGTATTAATAAACTTTAAAATATTATTAAATAGTTGAATAGTGACAAGAATTATAGAGATCACTACACTTTTGCCAGAATCAATCATAAAGTAGGGCCAAGACCCACATGAATATGAATACTGAGATTTGATTAAGTTTGACCTAATAGAAACCTAATTGGAGCTTTTCCCTTAGGACAATAACTTACAAAACGTATAGAACCATTATATCCATAAATTGGATATGTTCATTGAGTGTACAAAAAGCAGTCTTACATCGTGATGAATTGTTTACACACATTTGATTAGGTCCAAATAAATCAATTCCAATATCATTGTTAAGTGTGGGTACAATTAGATATCAGCAAGCCAATTGTGCCAAAACATTGCATTTAATCGATTTTACCGATGTAATATTGAGTAACTTTCTACCACAAACATTGTCCTCTTGTCACTTGGGGGACAAGAGTATGTCGCTATTTACACATTACTCATAAACTGCCTCATCACATTTACATTGTTATAATCAAAAGTTTGCGTTTTCTCAGTGACGGGCGCTACTACGAAATCGTCAAGGCTAACTTCGAGCGCGCAGATCGTACAACCGTAGTACGGACTTCCACCAACTGCCGCGTCTCCAACTACTACTTGCTGTCCAACTACAAGGATCTCGTATTCAACTGACCCGATCTCTTGTACTAGGGTAGCAAACGTGCAGTACACGTCATACGGTCACTGCAAGACTACGCAACGCACCTTTACGATTACACTTCATTCCTGTCTGAGGTCGGTTACGGATGTAAATACCCTTAAATGCTATGGTATCAGACCATTAATTTAAGAAGTGTTACGTTATAAACGTTAATGCCGTATGGCAGTGAATTTTATTTAAAATATTGCTCCATTTGATTTCGTTGTCTAATGCACACCCAAAACTCGTATACAATTATTGTTACCAAGAGAACACTTACGATGTCTTGTTAAGTTATGGATATTAACGGGTGGCACAATAGTTATGAACCTATTCGATTCGGCCACTTATTTTTTAAATCAGAAAGCTTGAAGTTTTTCTCGTTAGGATACCTCTTAAATGGTGAGAATCCGCGCATTCTTCAAAAGCACCTCTACACCCCCTAAATGTTACTGTTTGTTGTGGCGTTTATGCCGAAAGTCACCAACTACAAGCTTCTATGTTGGTTAGAATAGTATTTTGACAAAAACAATGGTAACAAATATTTTAAATTTAGCTGAGATTTGCCTTCTAAACATTTACAAACTCACTGGGTCGCGGTTCAATTATAGAATCCTTCGCTTGTTTGGGACCAAAATTCTACTGTGTTCATACTATTGAAACAAAAAGCTCTTTATTATAAACAAAAATTTAAAAGGTTAATCCTATTTGATTTGAACACGTGGCGGCACTTACCTGTCATGATTTCCATTGTACCCTTTAAGTTTCTATCCACGTCGTTCTTGTCTTAAACGTACTTTTAAGTATTTATTCAACATCTAATATATTTACGGTTTCATGTTTATTTATTTCTGTAACTTGTTTGTTTATATATTTCTATAATAATAAAAAGAACTTTTCACTTACGGTGTTTTATTTACAAACCAGCTTTTTCTGCTAATTCAAATACGCGGGTAATACGAGATGAAATGAAGATTTACACATGTAGTAATAATACTTCAGTCCCAAAATACACTTCGCAGGAACCTGATTTAGTATTTCTTTTCCGCCAAAATAAATACAAACGTTACTTAAGTAGCAAAATGGTACATGACAAATATTTATACAGACAATTTTACATTAAATTCTAATTATATAGCAACTATTCGTGTAGGTACTTCTAAAATTTTTTTTCGGTGCATATTTACTTTGCCTAAACATTCTAATTACAAATGTATACAAGTACACTTGCTAATATTAACATATTTTATGGAATTATATATTAAAATAGACACATAAATACATTTTTATTTAACTTCGATCACATAATTGCATCGTTAGGGGAAAGGATATTGTACGGGTCATTAAATTTATTTATAATTTAATACGTTTAATGCGAGCAGTCCGAAGATAACTGTAGCGTATAACACCCAAGAGGTGTCACTAGTCAACATTTGAACACTACCTCTACTTACAGAACGTTATATCTTTGTTACCTACTTTTCGTTTATTAATAAACATTTACACAATTTATTCAATAGGCATATAATTTACAGCAAAATATACGTTGCCTCATTGCAGCACTTGATTTTCTATTAATAATACTTTTATAACCTCAAAGATTTCTAAACTTGTCTTTTGTTTGTATGTTAATTGCTATATTAATGTATGACATTCATTATGATTAATTTTCATGTGAGGAAATAAGTACTAAATAAAATTCAAAACAGTTTTCCTACTAAAATAAGAGTTTATTTACAAGTTTAATGGAAAAATTACTATTTTTATATAATTTATCACGTTAGTTTCATTCAGAGTAAAAGCTATTTTTAAATACATTAAATATTTACAAATAGCTCCATTCGTCCTAATCACACCGTTCGGTGTTTTGTTAGATCTACAAGCGATTTTGACTTTCAAAAACGTGTAACATATTTTGTAACAGGAACCGGTAACGGCGTCCGAGAAGACTTAACACTAATCACGTCACGTTGCAAATTAAGAGACCCATTCATCACAAGACAAAATTTAAACCTTAAATCACAGTATCGAACTGATTATACAATAAAATCAATAACTTACTATACAAAATTAAAAAAATAATAACACTGAAATAAGTCGAGCCTAAATTTCACAGATTAATTAAAGTTATCTAAGTCTACATCGAACAGTCATCTGATTCCTTCGGCCAGAATCATGTCCGGCTCCTCCTCTAACAGCAGGTTCTGGTTATTGCTGTTCTCCTCGTTACCGGCTTCCGAATTGTTGTCTTTGTTCGGATCGTTGTCTATTCTATATAATATATCGTGGCATAGAGGACATCGGTCCTGGACGTACAACCATTTCCGCAGGCAGACTCCGTGAAAGAAGTGGTTGCAGCGCGTTATCTTTGCAGAGTGCATTTCTTGGTAGCATATTGCGCAGACGTCGTCTAATCTATTCAGCTGGGCCGCTGAGGCCTCTCTCAATGAATTGATTTTATTTACAGCGGTCCGCCGTTTCATAAATACCGACCAGCCGGCTCTCGCTTCGCACCAGATATTGAAGTATGCGTGGATACACATCATCACAGCCCGAATCGCGCCTCCTGACTCGAACAATAGAATCCAGGCTCCGTTAAAGAACAGGAATATGCCAAAACAGAACTCTATTGTATTCCCAAAAGCGCGAATGTAATAGACGTAATCGTCCAATTGCTCCCAGAATGAGCTTCGGTAAGCATCAATCAGGAAAAGTGAATATATCATTAGACTAACTATGACTTTCACGATCACCTCGATGCTGAAAGCGCTGACTGCCAAAAGCCACGTGGATATCGAGTGATGCGACCAAAGGTAGACTAGTAACGAGATCGGGAACAGAATAAGAAACGCGCAAACGGCCAATGCTCTCACGTGTCTATGTGTGCTAGGATTGTGAGACGCACTAAGCGACATTAGCATAGGGTTTACAATATTGTGTAGAAAATGCAAAAGCGCTGTGAATAATAGGCAGAAATTCCTACACAAACGTACGAATCTTTTATCAGGGTTAAGCGACGTCAGTCCAGTCTGCAGAGCTAAAATATAGAAAAGGATGGCGGACACCGTGCCTATACTCCTGTCTTCTTCTTCGTCTGTCAGAAGAATCCATTGGAAGAAATTACCGATATAGTGGCAAAAGAAAGATATCACTGACGTCATCCCAAGAACGGCTGTAATGGTCTCGCAACCCGTTACTAGCAAAGATTTTGCCATCGAAGCGAGGGACTGGACTGCTAGTAGAGTAGAAACCCTTATACCTTCTTCCGCATCTTCATCGTAACTGTCCATGAGTAAGAGAATTGCATGTTCAGCCACTCTTATTATCCAAAACACTCTTAGAACACAGGGAACATTTAGTCGCATCCATTCGGTCTCAACCAATGCCGAGAGGCCGTAATTGCTAACAAATAGTCGTCCATGTTGATAGCCAGCATATATTACTTGTATGACGTTGTATGCCGAGGACCAGAGGACGTACTTCACCAGAAAGAGCGGCAACAGTGAGGAGAACACAGGTGAATGGTGTAACAGATTTGGAGCCACTGGCAACATTGCCAAAAATGATGGAGCCATAAAGCTTACTGGTAGAATTTTTTGAATCATTGGATGTCGGGGTCCGAGGTGAACGTTTCTGAAGAGGACAGCCAAAACAAACTGGATGGCAAAGTTTTGTATAACCAGGATACCTGGCCCGTCGAGGTCTAGTAAATTCTGCATGTTTAAATTGAGCATGTCTTCAAGAATGCTTGATGAAGGTTGCGTTGAGGTTTCAACAAGGGTCAGGGTTTGAATTTGTTTGATTGCCGAAACGTTGGTCCAGTAGGAGACGAACACTATTCCTAGTGACATCATATAGAGGTAAACGATGATCAGGTGCTTCGTGTATAACACGAATATGCAGAGTGCTGACATACATCCTGAAAACAAAAAGAATTAAATGTTACTAATGTTTTATCCTAGATACATTTACATTCATAAACTAACCAAATTACAATTTGTTTTTAATTTGTAAAAGCGACTTATGTTTTTTTTTATGTTAATAGCCAACAAATGACCAGACGAGCCACGATGATAAATGGTCGCCGTCGCCCATGAAAAACGGCAAGACCAAAGGTATTACTGATGCGTTATCGGCCAGGAAATGAGAAGGTAAGAAAGACAGATGTCGCTAAAATTTCTTGGAGCGGTTACACAGGATGACTTTTTGCATCAACACAAATCTACGTTTGGGCATTGGCTACATTGAAGAATTTATAGATTCTGATAAAAAGCATTTATGTCGATGCAGTCGAGCCTAGAATCAATAGTTGGTGTTTTATTTATAAATCGATATAAATGTATTGTTACTCATTTGACGAATAACTTGATTCAAAATTTGGTATTTGTTATTAGATATATAATGTTCGCATCAATAATACATCACGTTTGCATTGTTACTATACTCGTATCTATTGCTTTCACAATTGCTCTTAAGTTCCGATTGTATTTTGCAGCTGCAGTGTGTACGCGTAAAGTCAACTGTCTTCCTACTGCATCACGACTTAATCACTGCAGCCAAAACTGCCGAAGATATGACGTGGACATATATACAAGTGAACATTACAATCGAAACATGAAATCATTTCATGGTTGATATAACGAATCGTATGATTGAAAGCCATGCAAAAGTACAGTATGGTTTACAAAGGGTTGGTATGAATTAAGTGACTTTCAAATGATCTTGAAAACAATGGAATAAATTTAGTTAACTGTATGCCAGTAAATTAAATAAAAAAAGATTATGTTAATAACAAAACTAATTATCATATTACAGAATTAGATAGACTTGTCGTTAACGACATTATACTTCAGAATAAATTAAATGTTAATGTGTAGGTTGAGGTAATGGTAAATGTAACAATCTCTAGTCCACCTCGAATGTTTATGGTTTTATACAAGAATCATAACATGCCTAAATAATTTCTAATATTTCATATCGTGAAATCAAATTAATTATATCATTTATTGTTGCCCAGGTTAAATTTTTGTCAGTTTTCGCATACTTCATTGTCCAAAACATTTATATTGACAAAAAAAACAAAATCTCTAAATTCGAGTAACATTGATTTTTATTTAAATATAAAACGATTCATCATTTTATTTTTTATTAATTCCTTGACTATTACATAAATTCAGACAAACTGTATTTTCTGGGAGAAACGAAACGTCGAGTCAAATTAAAGTCAAATAAACATTCCAAATTTATTAAGCATGTGTTAAAGTTGTGCGTGCTGTTGTCGAATTTGAAGTGAAAAAAAAAACAAAGAGTTCATTGAATTCAAAGCTACCCAAGTGTGCCTCTTCAATGAATTAGATTTCGTAAACAACAGTGTATATGGCATAATTTGCAATCGTAAATATATACCTGAATAATAAAATGAGATAAGTTATAAAGAACACTAAAAATAATAAATATGATATAGGTATAAATAATTAAATAACAACTCAGATAAGGTCGCAAAGTATCCAACGTTAACGAAGACAACTGTATGCATCCACAATAATTTCTTAGTTTTTAAATTGTCCTTTTATGACCAACGTTTTCAAGATTAAGGTCAGATCGATGAAAGCGCGTGCGCAACCGGTTGCGAGTTGCGCGAGCGCCGAGAAAGCTGATGCGTCATCCGTGACGCATTGGTTGCTATATACACGTACAATCTCGTAAATGTAATAATATTTCACTGATTCCATTCATTAAAGTAATTAAGCGGTTAATATTGACAAAATAAAACTGTAAATTTATTTTGCGAATTCGTTTCAAGTTTGCATGGCATTGCCGCTAATGTTAGCTTACGAGCTTCATTACTGAATGGTCTGGATGGAACGCCATCAGAATGCTCTTGAATATCGGTATCGTCACAACTTCGCCTTCTCAAGACGCTTCTCCTACAGGCTAACCGAAGCAGACAATACCTCAGAACATCTCGGAATATCTAAGCAAGAACATCTAAGCAGTTCTCATAAAATATTGCCAGCGGTCTATATCTATCTAGTTACCGAATAAGCCTGAGACTACTTAAGGGCTTGCTCAGCTTATTGTTCGATTACGATCGATATACACTACCGGTCAAAAGTTTGAGACCACTAATAAAAGATTTTTGTTATTAGT